>VWYI01045475.1:60206-104857 GCA_013399455.1 Anthoscopus minutus
CAGCAGCGGCTGGTGGCTTAGCTTGGCCCGGCCCGGCCTCGGCCTCGGCCCCGGCCCGGCCGGGCCCAGGTTGGGCCGGGCTCCCCCTCACTCACAGCTCTGTCACCCTCAGCCGCCGGAAACCAAAGAGAGCGAGTTCAGAGTTTCCCGGGCTTCACAATGGTATTCACGGGGGTGGAACCCGACTCTGAATGGCTTATAAAGCTGTCAGTTCTCAGAACTGGACAGTCACTGGCTATCTCTGAAACTCCCAAGCGTTTCTCTCAGGAGAACCATTTCCGGGGATGTTTTACTTCCTTCTTTTCCAATACCAACTAAGGTCAAAACCAGCACAATTGACCAAATTAAAATGGAAAGCATTACCACAGTATGGAGTGACCTTCTTTGCAGAGCAGGTCTTCAGGTCTGCTGAGTCTCACTTCATAGGAATGGTGACAGAGAGACCACACTTTCAATGCAATTTCCAGAGCAGACGTATATTGAAAAATAAGTTAAAAATCAAAATTGCCTGAAACAAGCATAAGATATCAGTTACCTAGATACATACATCGGTCTCCAAAACTTCATGAGATTGACTTATTTTTAAGATTTAAAAATAAATTAAATTCTTCCTGTGTTCACCTGGGATTTAGAAGTGCAGACCCACTGCTTCACTCTTTATTTGGTGCAACAGTGGAGTTTAGGAATCTATTTTCTATATAAAATGCAATCTGACATGAAAGCATCCCTCGACCAATGTTTAGCGCTCTGTACAGAGAATTATGCATACAAAAATAAATCGAGAAGGGCAAGAACTGAGCAAGTACATGTGATACAGCCCAACTATTTCCAGTCTCAGGATTAATCATCTCATACAACCTCTGAATCTAGGCTCTGGAATTGCAGATGATGATGATAAAGTCTCAAGAGGCCCAAAGTCTCTTTGGAGCTGTGTTCTGCCTGTGCTGTGCAATTACAGCAATAATCCTCCTTCACACTTCCGAGGTACCTGGAAAGCTCCTTGTAGCATTCAGCAACTAACAGGATTTCTGAGCAGCCAACAAAGCCAGCATGATTCAGCAACCACTTCTTTCCAGCTTCCATTTTTTATTTTTTAATAAAGAACAATACTGCGTATAGCATAGTTTTAAAATACATCCCCTCATTATAAGTTAAAATTAAGTCTTTTTGGTTTGCATTATACTGTACTCCTAGTCCAAGCTTCTGTTATTTCCTCCTCATGGGTTTCTTTTCCTCTTATTATGCTTATGAATCAAATGTGCTTTACACAATTACCCTTTTAATGTTATAGTTCTTGCAGGTCATTTGAAATTATATGCCACCAAATTTCTGACTTCTTCTTGTTGGCAAGATATACAATATATTTCTTTAAAAAAATCCCACTCCAAGTAGGTGCAGAGTAAACTGCCTCTCCATTTATCGGTATGTCCTGGGTAATTACACAATGCTTTAAAAATCTAAGGAAGAGGCATCACCCTTCAACAACTATTTACGTTACACACCAGCCCCTTACCTTATCCAGAAAATGGCCCTATCCACAGAGAAGAGCATCCATCTTGGGTCTTACCTGGGCAGAGAGACTTAAAACATTACTGTGATTTTCTGTGATTTTTTATTTTCAATAACTTCAAAAAAAAGGGGAAGGTGTTATCATAACTTGGGAAAGCAGAGTGGTTCATGCTGTGGTGCTGGGAGTACTTGGTGCAGCAAGTGAGGCACAGCCTGATAGAGATTTGGGGTGCATGAATCTCTGAGACCTGCCAGGACAGTATGGGAAGATAATGTGTAGGCTCAGTCACTGTGAACCCACATCATCCCTGGTTCTGTTTAATGTGGTATTAGTAAATGTAGAAGCTCTCCAAAAAGGAGATCCCTGGACCAAAATGACAGTCACATGGTATGGCGAACAAGGGGATGGGATCTCACAGTGAGCTGAGGAGTCATTTGCCAGGGACTCTGTGTGCAATATTTTTCTTTCTTAGCTGTCAGATAACAAGGCAGAGAAAGAATGCCATGGTGACAAGGTGATGCCCCAATGACAAAAATGAGTTTCTTTCCCAGGACTTCAGTGGGGTTGGACCAGTTAAAATCAGTGCCATACATCAGCACCTTCAAGATACACACAAATATTTAATGATTTGACCATCTAGGATATTCATAACAGACTATGAACTAAATATTTTCTGAATTTAAGAAGTACATGTGAATATGGAAAAAGGAAGGACTTGCTTGGCTGGAAATGGCTGCATTGCTGCCCACAGCCTTCATAAAGGTGATGTAGCAGCAATTTGTTTATGTCTCCTCATGTAGGTGGTCTCCAGGTGAGCAGCTCAGCTGCCAAGCAAGAATATCTCAGCAGAGACAAAAATGCCTCTGTGCCAATTATTATGAATCTTATTCTTTTTTAAGGGCATCTGAAGCTGCAAATCACATGCAGACATCAAGTGCCAAGTGAGCTCTGAAGTCAAAATCACAGTGCTGGAAAATGTCTTTTGTAAAACTGTTCACATCTGCAGCCACTACGATGCTTAATGCAGAAGATAAAAAGATTACTTTCCTATAAACTTAAAGGGAATTTTCTTCTACTTGGACTGATGTTGCCTGCAGCTGTAATCCCAAATAAAAGGCTGAAGAGCCTGGAAGTTTGAAGGAGACAAAGCCTTGTTGCGTGATGCAAATTCAGGTCCCAATTGTCTGCCAAGGTGCCAAAGTCTTCCCAGTCCGACCACCAAGCATTGCTGGTGCTCAGCCTCTCACCCACAGCCTTTGCAAAGTGAGGAGGTATCAGTCATCTTAAAAGGGATCAGAGCACAGTTGGGGCAGAGCTGAGCACCACCAATGATCAGACCTGAGCTGGAATTGTTGAATTTACAAACTGATGCTTCTTTAAATGAGTCTGATTTTGAATTTCTTTTTTTAATAATCCATGTCTAGGGAATGAATGAAAAATATACCCCCTCCTCTACTGAAGTAGTCTGTCTTCTTACAACTGTGTTAAAATTTCCCTTCCTGCTGCTTGCCTTTATACATGGCAATAAATTAATAATGTGCCAAGATGTAGGTTGGCTGCACAGCTGAATGATTTCCATCCTTTTTCTCTAGGGAAAATGTAAAACCATCAGGTGATGTCCCAGAGTCATCTGGTGATGCCCAGGTATGGTCTCAAGACAGGATCTTCTCTTTTAACTTGGTAGTCTGAAGACCGTCTGGAAAACCAGAAAAATTCACAGCATGGTGGGTTTTAAATTATTTGAAACTATGAAAAATTATTTGGTCACTAAAATACTTAGGTTCAGCAAGTTGTAAACAACAAATCAATCCTGGAAAAAATAATTCAAAGAGAAAGAATAGAATAAATAAAGTGAATTGTTGATGGTTTCCTCCAATGTTTGCAGAAATCTCTGCAGCTGTTACTAGGTCAATGACACTTTTAATAGAGGTGCATTTCTATAAAAGTGCTTTTATATAAAAGTGCTCTTAACAGAATTGTTAGGGCAATGTTTGCATGCCTTTGTACTGGCACCTGATCAGGGTAAGCAGTGAGCTGACTGGGAAATTGGTCCTTACCACAGCTGAGACCAAGTGTTGGAACTCTAGCACCAGAATGTGGACGGCCTGGGAGCATCTGGGGACATACAGATTTACTGCATTTAGAAAGTCTGTGTTGCATGCCTTCAGGATTACAGGACGTGTAAGGTGGAGGTCTCTCTGGCAGCCTGCATGCCAAATCCACCTGTGCTGTGTCCCAGTGATTTACCTTGGATCTAGGACATGGGAGAGTACTTTCAGTGTTTTTGGCACAGGAGCCCTGCCTTTATTACACTCCTGTTCTCAATTGCACCATAACAATTGCTGGTCATTTCAGCAGTGTTATGACTTCAAATCAAAAGAACAACTCAGTTTTGTTTAATTCAACCTTTTCAGTTGTTGAGGTGAATAGTTAAGTATTCTTGATTGAATTGCTCCTTCATGCAAATGTCACCACTCTGTAGCTACAATAATTGCAATTCAGAAGGAAGCACTGGAAGCTTCCTTGAGAGAAAAATAATTTTTATCATGGCATGTATAGGAGGAAAATCATCATCTTATTTGTTTTATCAAGCAGTAACCAAGGGAATCCATTCATTTTGTAAATAGGAAATTTAACAGCACAGCAAATCAAATGGCATATAAAAATCTATCGATAGAAGTACTTAGAAAAAGGATGAAGTAAATCATAAGATAATATTCCTTGAATATTGGGAGAACTCACTGAGAATAACTCTGAAGAGAAGGGCTTGGGGGTGCGGGTGGATGAGAGGCCAGGCATGACCCAGCCATGCGCAGAGGTGAGGGAGGGGATTCTGACCCTCTGCCCTGCCCTGGTGAGACCCCACCTGCAGGGCTGCATCCAGCCCTGGGGTCCCCAGCAAAGGAAGGACATGGGTCTGCTGGACCAAGTCCAGAGGAGGCCACAAAAATGCTCAGAGATATAGAACACATGTCCTGTGGGGAAAGGCTGAGAAAACTGAGTTTTTTCAGCCTGGAAAAGACTGGGGAGACTGGACTTCCAATACCTAAAAGAGGTTTATAAGGAAAATGGGGTCAAACATTTTAGCAGAGCCTGTTGCAATAGGATAAGATGCAAGATTTTAAATTAAAAGGGAACAGATTTAGATTAGATACAAGAAGAATTTTTTTACAATAGGGACGGTAGAACACTGGCAGAAGTTGTCAAGAGAAATTGTGGGTGTCTCATCTGTAGAACCATTCAAGGTCAAGTTAGACCAGGCTCAGTACCACCAGATCTAGTCCCAGCTCAGTGCGAAGGGGGTTGGACTAAGTGACCTTTAAATGTCCTTTGTAACCCAAACCATTCTATGATTCTATGATTGTATCTCTCAGGCTTTCTCAGGAGCCAGGCTTACCATCTTCAGTTGACTCAAGTGGCAGCTAATTATACTACTGACTAATTAAATAGTTCCAAAAGGTTACTAAAATGTTTAATTAATGTTAAGGGTCCAGAAACAACATGGTAAGTGGAAAATTGATATTGAAAACCAATTACTCTAGGTTTGCCAAAGGATTGCAGAGCTGATCTGGAGCCAGGGTTCACTCCTGCTGTTTCTGTGTCATAGTGTACACAACCTGGGTATTTGCTGTGTTGGAAGAGTCATTGGTACAAAAGCAACACTGCAAAGGTAGTAAGAGCAATACCATTTTTTAATTCTTTGTGAGGACAGGTAAATGTCACCTGAATGGGAGATAAAATCATCTTGCCATTGAACAGGAATTGGTAACAAAAGTTTTGAAATTGGGACTGCCAATTAGTATTTATCTGCTTGGTCTTTCTCTCTTTTTTTAAAATTTTCCTTTTATTGTAATAACATACAGTTGACAAAAAGTGAAATTAGATGGTTATTTTAAATCTAACTTAGTCAGAAAAGCTAACCCTTTTTAAAGTTACTAAAAACCAGTGAAACTAAAGAAGCCTGTCATGCTTGAATTTAGGATATGAATTTTAACAGTTGTTTAACAGCATCTTGACTCTTCCACATTGTGAATGACAATGGCCTTTTTCTGACTTCTGCTCCCATTTTCTTCAGTCACTTGGCTGGCTTGAAGTTATTTATAACTTTTGAAAAGCTGTTTAAAATGTAGTTAATAGCTGGACTAAAGTAGTTTCATTATTGTTAAACTGTTTTTAAGAAATGACATATGATTACTTTTGACAGAAGCTCAGCACTTAAAGAAACCTGAAAGCTAATTATTGCTTCATATGTTCTTCCATGGGGAAAAATCTTTTCTTAATAAAAGAAAAGGAGTAGAATTTGGGTGTTTAGGTACACACAAAGAAGCAAGATGCATTGTAATTGATTTTAACAAAAGGGGAAGATATCCTCTTACTGACTGCCTTCAAAAAGCAAAATTAGGGACACTGTACTTTCCTTCACCTGTATACAGTTTCATGCTTAGTAAAGGTGCACTTTGGAGTAATTAGTATAAAAACAGCTGCTAGGCCATGCTCAGGGCACAGGGACACAGGGCACAGGGATCCACAAGGACCTGGACCCTCACAGCTCCCCAAAACTAGAATAGAAGAGTCACATGTATATTTATGTGGAGTCTTTTTTATTCATTCAGACCTTTAGTGCAAACACTTGAGACAGTTATTTTCCCATTCCTTTCCCCTCTCTTTCCTTCCCTTTCCATTTTCCTTTCCCTTTCTTTCCCACTTCCCTTTACCCAATTCATCCTCTAAACTTCTTCACCTTAAATCTTGCTCACGTCTTTAAAATCAGCTTGGTTATCAAAGAGCTGGGGCATGGGACAGAAATAGTCAGGCTTCACCTTAAAGAATTGCAAAAGGAGAAAGTTTTGTGCATTTTTCTCTACCTGTACCTGAAGAGAGTCTACAAGAAAGCTGTAGAGGCACTTTTTACAAGGGCATGTAGCGATAGCACAAGGGGGAATGGCTTCAAACTGAGAGTAGGTTTAGATTAGATATTGGGAAGAAATCTTTCACTGTGAGGGTGGTGAGGCACTGGAACAGGCTGCCCAGGGAAGCTGTGGATGTCCCATCCCTGAAAGTGTTCAAGGCCAGCCCGGATGAGGCTCTGAACAACCTGGTCTCGTAGAAGGTATCCCTGCCCGTGGCAGGGAGATTGCAACTGGATGATTTTCAGATCCATTCTATAATTCTATGATTCCAGGGCAAAACAAGGACAAACAAGATGCCTGAGCTGCTGCTGGGAACTGCTGGGCACCTCTCTTGCAGACAGAACTGTCTCCTTGGGATGGTACCTCCTCTCTCTCCAGCCTGCACTTACACTTCAGTACCCTGCTGCCTCAATTTCTTGGCTGGAAAATAAAGATAGTAGCACTTTTCTGACTCCCTTGAAGGTTGGCGCAAGGACAAATGAAAGGAAAGAATGCTGCTCTGAATGCTCCATCATCTTACATGAGCTCTAAATATCAGTAGTGCTGTTATCATGTGTTCAATATGCACTCAGCAACTTGCACTGTTAACAGTCCTGGATGGAGGAGAGCAGGGCAGGAGGAGCTGCCTCCAGCAGTGGGGATTACAGGCTAACACAACAGGTTTAGTAATCTACACCACTTCATAGGCTTCTGTTGGTTATCTATTTTTAGACAAAAAAGTTATGCTTTTCATGTTCCTTTCATCTGAAGACATGTCTCTTATTCATCTCAGAGTTGGTTGTTTTACTCATTTTTTCCATTTGCACAGAAGATTTTATAATATTGATTGTTCAAAAGAAGGGGGAAAAAAGGAAAACTATGCAGCTTACATCAAACATCTCATATAAAGAAATATCTATGAAGGTTCAAGATTTTTTTGGTGATTTCTACATTTAATTTCTTATGTGATTTTATTATATTAATATACGTTCTGTTTTGATAAAGAGAAATCAGTTAGAAAGTAATTTGCTCCTTTAATGAGACTAATAAATTTATTTCCATGTCTGTGAAGATTCCAATCAATAAAATAGTATTCTCTCCAAGGACTCAATAAAATCTTTAAAATATACGTAAACTGCAATTTTGTCTTGGAATATATCTACAGAATATAATTGCTCTTGAACAGGGCCTGTACTTTTTAATATATAGTTTCTAGGGAGAAGTCATAAAGGATAGCTGTTCTTCTACTTCTGACTTTAAAGAACTTCTCTGGTTGTCATCAAGATTATTGAAACATGCCTATTCAATGTTCTTCACTCTTTTACAAAAAGGATATTAGGAAACACAAAGGAAACAAGAAGGAATCCGATGATTTGGAGTACTTAATACAACAATTAATAATTGTCTAGAGACTTACTAATACACTTACTTTCCATGTCTGCACACCAATGTTTTAATTTTGCTTCATATCTGGTCTATCCCTCTAGCCCAATTTCAAAATTAATATATCACATGAAAACATCCATGTATTACAGATATATGCTTTTAATTTTTCCCACTGAAATAATTCCCAGTTCTTCCTCCCAATGTCACTGGGGAATTCAGCTTCTGGTAAAACATGCCATGAACTTCAGAGGGAATTCTTCAACACACTTCATTTAAAACTGGTGCTCTCTCTAAAAGAGAAACTTACTGGCTTTCAAAGGCCCTGTCTGTTTCCATAGGCAGTGAATAGGACCTAATCCTGGTACTCAGCACAGAGAAGGGGTCAGGGCTGAGCAGCAGAGCTACCAGCTCACAGACTTAGCCATGAAGTTTGAATCCCAACATGGTATTCAGCAGTGTAGGGCTGCAGTGTGGTTTGGCCCACTGTATGGACAGGAGTCACTCAGGAACTTGAAATCCAGGTCCATATATATTCAGCTTAAGTCCTTATTTAAATATGAACACTGACAAGTAGAACAGGTTGCACATTTCTGCACTGGGTTTGGATATGTATGGCAGGAGTGGTTTTACCTTGGGACATGTGCCAAGTCCAAAGATGACAGAGGATCCACATTTCCAATGCCACTTGCTCACAAAAAACCCCCCAAAAAACCCCTCAACAGCAACAAAAACATTCCCACTTTCTCTACTGACATGACATAAAATGAAATTTTCGATCTAAACTGAGATGTCTGTGGATTCAAGATGGCTAGATGTATGAATCGCTGTGGATTATTCCTCATATGAATAGCTTCTGAATCACCTCTGACAAAGGTAGTGTACCAAACTGGCATTTGAAGTCTGAATTTTAATTCTATTCATGGATTGTGCTCCCAATCCTCCTCTATAGCAAGGTAATCTAGACAATTTATAAATGAAAGTAATTAAGCAGGTGTAAATAGCACCATGGAGCACTTAAGTGTGCTCTTTTCCACTGAGAGAACAGCATAGTTAAATGTTGTTAATTCAGTCAGTTGTAGGAATCAAGCATTACAGTTACATGCTAACACATTAATTAAATAGTCAAGATTCTGTCATCATTATTTGATTCACAATATTTCACTTGAGAACAATCAAGATTCATCCACAGATATACAAGGCATATTAAAATTGAATATTGAAACAATTACATAAAACCCAGTCTAGATGCAAGATATTCACTTGCCAGCTCTGTTTTATTTGCATAAGCAAAGGAGTCATTCTTCTAACATATTTTCTAACATAGCCAAGCCACTTGGTCACAGACAAAAGGCTCTGTCAACATATGGTGTAGGATGTTTAAAACAGCATTTGTGGGTGATATCTTCACACATTTGATGTGTTAGATTCAATAAGGAAACTTAGACACACAGATTAGTGACCTGATGTGGAGAGAGCTGTAGGAGTCAGGAAGGCCATGGGCAGCCTTAGTGTGCCCAGGTGCCCAGGCACAGATGAGCACTTGTTACAGCCACAGGGCCATGCACAGTTCCAGCTTCACAGGATGTGATGTGCTCCTTGCTTTGATGGAGAGCCCTGCTCCCAGCATGGTGCCCAAGCATTTTGGGCATTTTCCCAATGCTTCTCATTGGATTTTCCCTGCTTCTCATCCACCCAGCAAGGTGGTACAATCAAAATCAGTTGATTTTGGATACCTCCTGCCAACCTGAGAGCAGAGGAGACACCATGCACAGCCTAGCACACTAGATTTCTTGGCAAGGCAGCCATGGGAAAAGTCTGGCTGGGGACCATTGCTCTGAAGAACTTTATGTGCTTAAAGGAGATGTCTTATTTGGGTTTTGGTTGCTTGTTTGTTTTTAAACATCCTCTTGGGATCTAATCAGGCTTAGGACTTGGAGCTGGGCTGCTCTCCTGAACTCTGGCCCCCAAATTGTGTCTATGATGCAGTGGGAGTCCAGGTATATCCTATATCTCACTCCTAAAATCAGCTTTTGCACTTCCACAAAGCAAAAAGCTTTTGCTTTTTGTTCAATGAGTTGACTTCCTAATCCTGTGGTTATTTGGCTTCTGAGGTTAATTCTTTTGCTGCAGGATGAAGAGATTTTCTGTTTAGCAATAAGCCATTTATAGAAGCCCTCAGGGAACATTGTCACACAACAAGAGACAGTTAACGTTTTTCTAACATACTCTTCATCTGCAAGTATATCTGAACCAAAAACCTGTTTTAAAGGAGAAGCAGGCAGAAGCATAGCTTATAAAAATGGAAAGAAAAAATTTTAGAAGTGTCAAGAAGATTTTTGCCAAAGTTTTCTGTGCAGAATTGAAAATTATGTGCACGCATTTCACCCATAGCCTCACCAGCTGTGCAACAGTAGGAAAGGATTAGAGGTGCTACATTTTAAGAGGAAGTGGTGTGTTCAGAAATCATTGTCAAGTATGTAAAAGGAAACGTGTTATTTTTAAAAATTAAATGCATTTTTCTCCTCTTCTTCACATTCTCTTACTATTTCTTAGCTCTACAAAAGCTGGAAGAGTGTGAAAGTTTGTGGATACGGCAAAAGAAAAAGCCCTTTTTTCATATTTTCATCTTTTTCTCATGGAAAATATTATAATTTCACATGGAAAGTACTCCTGAGAAAAGCTCTGCTTTTCCAACTCTACCTATGCATGAAACAGAAAATAGATTAAAGGAACTGTCAAAAGTTTCAATGTTAACAGCAGAGTGAAAAATAGAAACTCATTTTATCTGACTTTTTTTTTTGCCTAGTATTCTTCTTGCTGTCAGTCTCCAAAATGTCCCCGATGTTAAGAGAAGGACTTGGAAAAGGTGGAAAAAGATCATTCAGACTTCAAGACAGAGACAGTATTTCCTGGTTTTGAATCATCTTGAGAATGCAAATGAAGATTACATCAAAATAATTTTCTAAACAATCATTGACACCTTGCAGTCACTAAATTGCCACAATAAACCCATGTTAACTTTTGTCCATGAAGAATCAAATATTTTTGGTCTCTTTCTCCAGCCAAACTTTTCAGTCATATTTCTATAGCCTATTAGAGACCACACAGTTTTTTGCATGTCTGATCTCACACAGAAAACAAATTCCTTTGTATATGCACATCTTCTATATTGCTATACCTCAAGCCTGCCTTATCAGATCAGAAAGCTACACAACTGGTTTTATCCATGTCTCTTTCTACTTACTTTGCAATAGTTTTTATACCCTGTAACTGTAAATTAGCTCCTGCAATCCTCAGCTCCTGCTGGTAAACAAAGGCTCATGCTAAAAAACACCTGTGTGCTGTAATTTCAAATGCAGAAGCTTCAGTGGAGAAACTCTGGAAAGAAAGAAGAAATCCCACAAACACTCAGAGAAAATGATACAAGCCTTTCAAATATCTGCCATTATTGAAGCAGAACTCAAAATTGTGTAATTTGTCCTTCCACTGGACAATGCCCTCGCTGCTGCTCAGCCCGGGTATTTGACAGTGTTGGCCATGGGCAGTAGCAATGTGCCTCAGTGAGTGCTGGGTTTGGCCTATGTGTGTGCTTGCTCTCTCAGAAGCATTTTCAGGTTAAAGAGTAAATTACAGCCAGAAGGCTGACGTGAGAAAATGTTACCAACAAGACAAGGTTAATGACAGGTCCCACGAGCTCCTCAGCTGAGGCTGCACTGCATTTTTAATGAAATGGGTCCCCAGCAGAGGGCAAATACACTGGAAGTTATTGTAAGAAATGAAAATGGGGAGATGGGGAGAAAAAATGTTCTCACTCTCATTATTGTGTTCTATATATCCCTCTGAGTGCAGGATATTTTCTGCATATACAGGTTGAATGTGTGACCTACTCCACAGAGAAAAGGGCAAACCAGGTTTTCTCTGATAGCGCAGTAAAAAAGTAATAAAATAAAAAATAATATTAACCTTTTCCAAACATTGCACTGTGGCTCTATATACCATTTCATGATGGATTACACATCTTAACTGCACTATCCAAGGAGTTTTATTGCTGACCCACAATTTTCAGAATATCTTCCTTCCTTGCAGGTAGAACAAGCTGTGATTTACTGCCATTGGGTTCTCCTAAGTTTAACAAGATTAATGGGTTTCCTCAACTTTAACAGTCTCATTATCTTATGGTTTTAATATGTTATGTGAAACTATTTCAATCTTTGTGACAAATGGAATATTATATAATCTTTTATTACAATTGTTCTTAGTATATTAGGTCCAGAAGTAATACCACCGTGCTTTCAGGTGGTTGAAAAAAGAACAAGCTGCCCAAATTCAGATGTATTAATCATCATGTAAGAGAGAAATATTAACCAAGAGACCTATAGGAAGGAGGGGAGTATCCAACCATGTGATAGATTTGTGTGCAAGCACAAAAATGAAACCTGTCCTAAAAGAGGAATGAAGGGAAGCTGTCTTATTCCATTACAGGCTGGAAATAGGACAGGTTTCGTCAGGAACCTCCACCAAAAACCAGACATCACGTATCTCAAAAAGCTCTCCCATTTAAAGTAACTCAGATGGAAAAGCCAAACATCCTTTACCACAAACTGGCTTTGAGCAGTTAGTTTGGCTTTCATCATAGGGAGAGCTATTGCATCACCTGCAGCTCAAGCTATTCTAGAATGCTGTGAATTTACAATCAATAAGTCACAAGCAATTGCAAAGAAGTGAGCACAATGGCTGGAAATCATTGCTATAAACATGATCCAAAACCTTGTCTTCAGTTGGCTTTCACTGTTACTTAATAAGATTTTGACAATTTGTCTTTTTTTTCTCTGGGGTATTTAGCCCATGTAAATGCAAAACACAGAAAGATGCTCAATTCTTTTAAATATTTTTGCTAAGTGAAACTCAAAAGTCTAAGTGGATAAGAAAACAAATTATGTAAATCACTTGTGCAAGGAACAACCTCTTTATACTATCATTCCTATGTTTCTACAGAATGAGGAACTTTTTTTCACTATTGCATATTCCATTATTTTCCAAGTTTCATATGCTATTAAGAGCATAGGAAAACAAGGAGTTAAAGTATATACCCTGGTAAACTTTATCTTGTAAATTCATCCCACACAGTCTGTTTCCTTTGTCCAGTGTTTCCATAACCCTATTTCAAATTAATGATGGATAATTAAAGACTAAAAAGCCTATCTTTTCAGAGCTTTGAATGTAATGTTTGTCTCTGTACTCTTTCCAGAGGGCCATGTAAATGGAACAGAGTACCAGAGACTTCCCTCATGCCTTGGAATGGAGCAGGGCTGAGTTTTTAATATGAGAGTCTTTTAGGAATGCAGATTTACTGGCTACATGTGTTTGCCATGGAAAATGGAATAAGAGCTCCCAATATCCACCAGACAGATTAACCTGCTGATGATCTTAAAACATTTTTCCAGCATAATTAAGAAAGAACTTTTTGGGAGATCTCATCACGTTCTGTCTCAGAAATTTGCCATTTCTAATTGCAGGAGTAATTAGATATCTCCTGGGACTTGCCC
Organism: Anthoscopus minutus; assembly: GCA_013399455.1. Taxonomy (NCBI): domain Eukaryota; kingdom Metazoa; phylum Chordata; class Aves; order Passeriformes; family Paridae; genus Anthoscopus; species Anthoscopus minutus. The sequence goes on from VWYI01045475.1 coordinate 73,538, forward strand.
TGAATGTATGCTCTTGTTCAGCCTGTGCACTTCTTCATATAAACTGATTTTGCACTCTCTTGTAAGAGGAAACACAGTAGAAGAACTATTTGCCAGTTAGTATTCTACAGTAATATGACAGCTAAGACATATATTGTCCTCTGTACTCACCTCTTCCCATTTCTATCTTATCTTAGATAAATACTACTGACATTACTACTAGTGATAGCTGAAATAAATTTAAGGTGCCCTCTTTTAGCAGGAATATAACATTTGCTTCCCTGAGGCAAGTAACAAGCACTGTGTAAACCAGTCTGGCCATCCTAGGAAATGATCCAAACTTTATCCAGGCCTGGAAACAGCCCAAACTTCAACATTTCAAATATTTGCTTCTTCTCTGTGCAATTGCTTTTCTCTCTCTGAAGAAGGGAATTTTCTCTTTCAGGTTATGGTGTGTGGGCTCACCAATGGAGGGTTACCTAGCACTTCTGACAGAGGCGGCTATGTGCTCCAGACTGTCCCTACACTTTGGGGATAACTCAAAGGAGGGTGTCCAAGCAAGGTCATTTTCATGGTAAAAGGCACAGGAGAAGCAGCACAGGGGATGGGTGGGTTTGAGACACTAATGTGAGGTGTCAGCATTGTAGGTGTCTGAGTGTGTTTATTTCCATTACAGACAGAACAGATCCAGGCTGTGATTCAGGTCCTTAGTTTTAAGTGTTGAGCCATCTAAGGTACCCTTAGACACCCCACAGGTACCCTACATTTTCTGGGTCACACCCATGAAGCTCACATGGGTGTCAGAGTGTCTCAAAAAGCCTCAGGCACCTCTGTTCACTGAGACTGAGATGCACGTGCCTGCAGGTACTCACACAAGGACTCTGAAATGAGGGCTTGGTCTGGAACTGAGCCTGGCTGGGGTGTGTTGTACTGCTCAGGGTATAGATGGCAACCACAATACTGGGTTGTTAAATAACTCTCTTAATTCATAGAAATGATTGACACAAAATCATAGGCAGACCCTGGAACTGATGCAAAGCTTTCCAAATCCCAGCCACTCTCCTATCCAGTATGTGGACAATGATAGCCACAAAAAGGGAAAGATTAGAAAGGCAGGATTTCCTGGTCCAGCAGGTTGCCCTGATCCTGCAGGCACTCACAAAAAGTTGCAGATGCAACCTTTTTGAGCACCTCATCTTCTATCATGGATCTTTAAAGTTAGCAATTTTTTTAACATGTAACTGCAAATACTATTTTTCTATTGTTTTCTCTAATTTTAAACTAATTCAGACCAGAGATGTCTGTGCAATTGGAATGACATACCTCTGTAGAGCTCAATAAATTCCCTTATGTGTATTACCCAAGCAATGTCTTACACTTAATTTTTATTTCTATTTCAGTTGTAATCAATTGCTTTAGCAGTCTGAAAAAAACACCTTATAGGCCACCACTCCTAATCACACTTATGGTTAAGATTGCAGTAAATTATCAATGTGGATTGAAAAGCATTTTTTTCACTTACTGCATGATTACAGTTTCCTTTCTAATCAGTCTTCACTGGGTTTTGTGTATCAGCTATTTAATCAAGCCATAAACATATCCTTGTCAAAGGTATGCTTGATATCCTTTCATTACAACCTACATCACTTTATTCCAAAAGACAAGAACCTGACATGCCACACATTTGTCTACAGCTGTGAAGGTTATACTTATCATATCTAGAAATGGAAGAAAAATGTCATGTCTCCAGGTACACCTTTCCATATGAACAAAATTTTCCTCTCAGAAATATTTTTAAGCACTTTGTTCTCTCTAGTTTTTCCAACTCAGTTAATGAGATTCTCACTAACTCTTCTGGGGAATGTTCCTCAAAACTTTCCCTATACTAATGTCATCCTACACAAACAAGGACTTTTCACTGCTGACATTTCCCAAATGTTTGCTATCATGTTTTCTCCACTGTCCCATAAATCTGACTAATCCTCTCCACACTACATAACCAGGGCTCAGTTTTCAGTCAGTAATAATTTTGTTTCCTTTCTGTTACTCTTCTATAATTTAAATTCATTTTAATTACCACTCACATCCTAGCGCTACACAGACACAAGTACTCTTGGCTGGCGTTTCTGTGGACTAGAACTGTAACATATCATCACACATAAATCACATGCCACAAGATTTGCTCTGGGTGTCCTTATTAGAGCAGATATACCAGCTAAGCTCCTGAAAGTGTACAGCCCCATGGATAACAGCTGATCTCAGCCACATCCGTGCCCTCTCCTGGGCCTGGATCCAGAATGCAATGAGAAGTGAGTCTCTCATACCTCTTCTCACAGCACAGGACACAACAGGTGCACCTCCAGCCTCTGGTCTCTGTGGCATTATTGCTTCTGACTGGCCTGGGCAATGCATCTTGAGAGAGCTTTCCATTTACAGCATTGCCACATTGCAAATTCAAGACTGATTTTGTAATAGATACTATCAGCACATTCCCAGCTTTTGCTTGAACACTTATGTTTAAATATTTACAGTTTCTAGGTTTTGTTCTATTTAATGCAGATATTTACTCCACATGTTTGTTTGCATTTTTCAAGAACAACATTGCTAAGTGATTTTCTAACTTTAGCTCTGCCCTCCATCCTCTTGCCTTATTGCCCTGTCTTCAAGAGGATTGCAGTAATTCCTTGTGTAATATGTATTGCAAACTGGTCCCTTTGGTCCAGGACACCAAAATGTAAAATGAAACCAAAACAAGGACCAATACAAGGACAAATACCTGCGCAGGAACAAGACCTAACCCACAATGTATGCACTCAGTAGTGCAGAGGGGGTTTCTGGTGGCCATGGCATCAGCACAATGGGCTGGTGCTGAGCTTCCTACAAAGGCCATGGTGGCACAGATCTTTCTTTTCAACCTGACCCCTCATTGTGGGGGTGTGGTGGGCTTAGAGTTAGCTAAACTCACCAGTGTACTTACTAATTTCTTGCTGTGAGACATGATTTTAGGAGAAGGAAGAACAGGCTCAAACTAAGACTATGAAAGAAGTTTTATTAACAAAACTAAAAGAATAGGAAAAAAAAGGAAAAATAAGAATGAAACTTCCAGAACATTTTCCTTCCCCTGCTTACCTTCTTTCCTTTCCCACCTGACAACANAACTTCCAGAACACTTTCCTTCCCCTGCTTACCTTCTTTCCTTTCCCACCTGACAACATATAACAAAACCTGGGATTTTAAATCAGTTATCACTTCTAGTCTTTCCTCAGTTCTCATAGGTTGAGGAGTTTTCTTTCATAACACCACAGAGAAATCTCCACAAGAACGCAGTCTTCTTGTGGCTTTGCATCTTCACAAACAGCAGCTGCCTGGTTTAGAAAAACTTCTGCTATTGTGAAATTCCTCCCATTTTCACAGCTGAGTGAATGGGCTATGTCAGCTTATGGGGTGTCATTTTTAAGGATGAGCTGCTCAAAGGAAAGTCCCTCTTCACTGATTTCTGCAATCATCTTCATCTCCAAGGACAGAGGTCTTTTCCTTTTTTTCTCCCTGAGACAGAGTCCTCTTCATTCATCTCTGTCTCTCTGCTCAAGCTCCTCAGAGTGTTGCTGCTTCTTCAACATCTGCTGCCTCTGCTCAGGTCCACATTTGGACACCCCATCATCCCCCCATACTTGTTTTTTCTCATGAATTAAAGGAAATACTGTAGTTTATCATAGTCCATTTTCCATGGCATTACCAAAAGAACTTTCAGTCTCGATATTTGGACATCTCCTCATTCTCTTTCTTGTTGTCGCTCTATGCTTTTCTTCTCACCTAAGGGAAGAATCGTGCTCTGCAGGTCTCATCTGTGCACTGGAAGAGCTAACATTTCACTCAGGCCGGCAGGTGTTGGTGGGCAGTGGCTGAAGCAGTCATGCTGATGGATTGGATTGCAGCCACACTGGGTTCTTCTCTCTCCCTCCCTGCTCAGCACCTGCCGGAGGGGCTGTGGTGGGAGGTCGGGGGGCAGGGGCAGGGCCTGGTGTTACCGAGGTCTCAGCAGCTGTGACCTGGCCCAGCCCCGGCCATGGCCCCCCTGGCCTCCCATCCCCGCCCGGGAGCCGCTGGGGCCTGGCCCGGCCCAGGCCACATGGGCCACAGCCGAGCAGGGCCGGCCCCACAGAGCTCCTGATATCTACTGAAGCCAGAAGCCGAAAAGGACTTTTGGAACTTCCTGGGTTTTAAAATGGGATATTCATGGAGGTGGATCCAGCTTCTCAATGGTTTACAAAGCTGTCAATTCTCAGAACTAGACATCCATTGGCCTTTCCTAGACACAGAGTAAGCTCCCAGGAGCCTCTCTTAGGAAAACCATTCCTGTGAATAGTTTTCTTCCTTCTTCCTAAATATCAACCAACATCAAACCAACACAGGGGGTCACCAACGTTTTCAGTAGGATTGGCAAAAAGCTATTAACTTCTTGTTCTTTCAGCCCACAGCGACTTCAAAACATATCTTGAGGCTCATCCTAGCTGGATGTAAACTAGCAATCCACTGCAACAACATTCACAGTTTATTGTTAATCCTACTGGCCTGCAAATACCTTTTTCACTCTTTTACTGTTTCCTGTACCTTGGAACATGGTTAAGTGCTAAACTTGGCAGTGCTGGGTTAATAGCTGGACTTGATGTGAGAGGTCTTTTGCAACCTAAATGATTCTATGATTCTATAAAAAAAATTCAAAATATGTTATTTGTGATTGCTTTTTCAACTCTTCTCTGGTATTTCTCAATTAATCAACTGCATAAACATGTACAATAATTTTGGCAGCACAAACATATAAGTCCTGACTTTTGGCTTTGACAAACACTTCTGTATTTTTCAATTTGTTTTGATAGGATCTCTTTCAGTTTACTATCTCAATTCCTAAATGGCTTTTGTGCAACTCAGTTTCTTAGTCTCAGTAGTGTCTTTCATAGGCAAGCTGCTGAACAAATAAAAATTACACAAATTAATAATACATTTTTATTACATACATACGTTATTTCAAAATGTCAACAATATGGACAACAATTGTTGAACCCAGGTCTTAAACTTTCTGATGCAAGTCTGGAAAAGCAGATGTTATTGCTGGAAAGACTGTAAAATTAGTAAGTATTCTCAGCTACAAGTCTTCACCTCTAAGAAGGTTACACACTCTGGACTAACCTTAAGCAAACTTTCTGATATACAACCCAAACAAATAAACAAAAAGTTTGACTAGGTACAGACCAGCTTGGTTTCACTATCTCTGAAACTGCAGAACAAAAAAGGACTGAGGGATGGGAGCTGGCAAGATGTTATCTTTAATAAGAAATATGTTACTTGTCATCATTGGGACCAAGGCTGCACTGCTTGGGAGTGCTCATAGGATACAGCTTTTCTGTATGGTTTGGCAGCTTCTTGATACTGACACCAATTCACCAATGAATGGTGGCACAGAGTACTTGAGACAGGAAAAACTTTTACCCCCTGAAATTTGATTACTCAGAATGAAATGAGATTAAAGAAGGTGAAGACAGGGGCTTCAGATGAACTTTTAACAGTAAATCAAGAAAAATCAAGAAAATTTTCGCCTTTAATGCAGTATAGGGAAAGTTTTAAATTAGCACCTAACACTGAAAAAAAATTATTATCCCTTTAGGTGAGCTCCTGTATTGCTGGGCAACTTCATTTTCCAGCCACCCAGTAAGAATGCACATTACTGTTCCCTGGAGAAAGAGAACATGCCAAAGTAGTGATGGATACAAAGTAGGGGCACTCACGGTTTCTGTCTCAGAGCTCTTTTGCAAATAGACTCACATAATAAGAAGCTGCACAGTTAAACTTGAACAGATCATTAATTTGGTAATGAAAAAGAGCCAAGTCCATATGAAATGCCCTAACTTCCATCATTTAGCAACAAATCAAAGGGAAACTATGAGGACAGATGATAAAGAAACTGTTAGCACAAATAGTACAATGGAGAATGTTTAAAAATACCTAATAATGCATCAAACAGGATGGGCTGTACTATACCAACACACTGCATTTCTGCTCTTTAGGGAGCCAATGCTTGCCAAGGGCACCCAAGGGCAAGCACTTCTAGTCCACAGCACACAAAATCTTGAGAGTCCAAAGACTTCTTCTGAGAGTCAGGGTCCTAAGGTCCTAACAGAGGGGTTGTCAGTACCAGGTAAGAGGGAATTTGGATTAAATTCTTTTTGCCAAGCCCTATCCTGAAGTCAGTAGGAGTTATTTCCAAACAAAGCACACTGAAAACAGGATTGATGTTCTGGAAACAATACCTGGAGAGTGTTTCCAAAGTGCTGATGCTTTGCAGAGGGGGAAAGTCATCATTATTCTAGATTGTGGGTGACAGTTTTGAGATATCTGAGTCTAACCATCAGAAAAAAAAATACGCTTATCAAACAGGAGATATAATCTGGTGGGTTTCGATTAGCCTGTTGTGTCCTGTCACTTTTATGCAAGCACTGCAGTAAAAGAAATAAGTAAGAAATTTTGAGCTGCTTGTCTGACTTCTGTTCACAGTGAAAGAGAAGAAGAATTGACCAAGTAGTCAATTCTTGTTTTCCTGTGCAGATCAACATGCTTTATCTTCATGCCATAAACAAAAAGCATTAATTAATCTCATCACTTTAACACTCGTGTTTTCATGGCTCCCAGACACATGTGTTTTATAAGTGTAAAATACAAAATGGTCAAATGGAAGTAATGAGTTTTACATCTCATCTGATGTTCTGTAACTTTAATTAAAAAATCAGTATTATTGACCCAAGAGTTAATGAAGTAAATATCTCTCATGCTTCCCTTGTTGTAACAAATAATTTTTCAGTTTAAATACCCAATATATAGAGCATATATTTCAATTGCTGAATAGCAGCAGCTCTTCTCATCAGTACCACTCATTCCTTCAGAAAAGGCAGATCTAGAACAGCACAGGAGCAGTAAGGACTACCTTCCCAGGCTTTGCAAAGGCAGGCAGAGTCAGGCCCATCTCTCTGTAGTCTTCCCAAGATTAGCAAGAGATTAAATCCAACGAAATGATTAATATTACCATGCAGTGAGAATTGCTGCTGGGTACAGAGGGATTCTTCTGTAAGCAGTTCCCATAGGCAAGATTTTCAACTTTCTATTGAAATACAGAAATCAAATTTTAGTTTCAGAAGTAAGAAATTAAAAACCTATCCATTAATTGATGTTGTGTAACTAGTCACATGCTAAGAAAGGTGAAAGCCAATATTTGCACCTGGGATGAATAAAAGTGAAACTTCTCCCACTTCTTGTTTGCAATCTCCAGCTTGCAGTGTACCAGGAGCATCAGAATAATGGCAAAGAGCAGAGAGCAGGTGAGAAAGCTTTCATGTAGAGGGGAGTGATCAATTCATTTTCACAGTTCTCCTTTGCTTTTAAACTTATGAGAGAAAATGTTACAGATCAATAGGTTTCCTCATTGGCCAACTTTAGCACCTGGCTGTGAATACCAGGAACAGCCTTGACTTAAATACAGATGAGCTGTACAGAAGACAGCTGAGCTGACATCACTTGCATTGTGGAATTTTTCCAGACTGAAAGTTTATATGCCAGGAAATAAATGCTGAACACATAACTTGTTCTTTCAAATTCACCTCTTGGGCACTGTAAGTTTCCTTTCTCTCCTCCCCAAAGCTTTGCAAATTTACTCTGCTAATCTTCACTTTTTGGTCTTGCTTTTTGGGGGAATGCTTCCCATTCTGTTCAGGTTTTCTGGTGAGAGAAGGGCAAATGACCAGCTTTCTTTGAAGACACTTGTTCCAGTTTCTTCTTTTCAGATTTGAAAAAGCTCTATACCATGCTGAAGAATAAACACCCTGTGAATTATTTTATGAAATTCAAATAAATTGTTTCAAGAAAGCATATTTTTTCTCTGTGTTTTCTGCATCTCACAGGATAAAAGCAGTTTTTCACGGCACTATGATGATACAGCTCACAACTCCAAATAGTATTAGTTTCCAACCCCAAGCATTTTAGCAGAGAAAATTTTATACATACTGAAATCCTGACAGCAGATACACATTCCTTACACCTGCAAAACATCTCTACATTTGTGCAAAAAAATGCTCAGTTCTATTTCCCCTAGGCTCCTCGAATCTGCTTTCTGTACCCAGGAACTGAATCCATGGCAGTGGACAGCGCTTTTTGACACCAGGTTTCAGGTAAGTAAAAAGCTGCAGAACTTTACAAGGGAATCTCTCTGTTCCTTTGTTTCTAATTATTTTCTGTTCTGTCAATTTAAATGGGAAGCTTCTTGCTACAGGAACTATATCTGACTTATCATATAAGTAAAATTGTATAACCAGTTAGTATCTGAGAAGGGTGAAACCAAACCTTTGCCCAGGGTATGGACAAAAATGTATTTTCTAACATTTTGTATTCTGCTTCCTGACAATTTTATCTTGTCAATTTAATTATATGAGTCAAGACAGCTCTCCAGATGCAGTTTACAGAGAAAGGCAAATTCCAGACCCTGTGTCTCATGCATCAGGGTGGCTGGAAGCTACTGCCTCATCTCCCACCTCTGCATGGCAGGCAGCACAAATCCCAGAGCAGATCACTTATTTATGTTCTGCATCCAGGGGTTGCAAAAGGCATCAGCTCTGTCTCTCAAAGGAATGGGAGACATGTGGAAACAGCCTCCAGCTCAAATGGAGAGCTCTGTGCCAGCACACTGCTCTTTCAGAAGGGATCACAAGTACGTGTGTCAGCTCTCCATGCCCTGGAGACCCACCTGTCATCTCTGCATGTCTCTGCAGCTGCCACTACAGCTGATGCAGTTAGGTAAATGATCAAAGCCACATGTATCCTGCCTATGCAAGTACTTTTAGAAAAATAGCAGCAGAAACTTAGCTGGACTTCTAGGTGATTGTTTCTTGTTTTTTTTTTCAAGAATATAATTTTGTGTATTTGATTATGAAAATAAAATAATGAAGAAAAATCCTTTTTTTCTGTCACAAGCCTGCTTTGAAAAGTGATGATTCTTCATTTCCTAATTTGATTTGTTGAGCTAATCTATTTGACCTTATGCAGACCTTCTGTTTTCATGTCTGAGTGGCACAGAGGACAGGTTCTCAGTGCATATGAGAAAGCCAGAGGGGCTGTGAAGAAAACTGAAGTCCCAAACCTATTGTTTTAATGAGAATAAAGTAAAAACTGCATTTATGGCAGTAAATCTTATAAGGGTCTTCGTTCTTTGCATTTGTATTGTGGGAACACAAAAATTAAACTATTAGCCTAAGATACAAAAGTAAACTATTCAAAACCATCTTTCTGGATTATTTGAATTTGTTGCATGAATTAGGCTTTGTGTCCCCTCTGTACCCAGAACCACAGGTTTAGAGCATCTTTCAATGCCCATAAAATTCCATCCACTTCCAATAGCCTGAGTGGCCATCACTTCTTGATCATTTCAGGTCTGATCTTGCAGTCTGACATAGACTTGAACAACATCTTCCCACATACAGGGGACCAGCACAGATGTAAGGAACAAGCTGGGTCTCTGCCTCTCTCTGCCCACAAAGAGAAACAGGAAGAGCACTGCTCTTGCAAGATTTTGGTCAACCCCATGTCGTCCTTCCTTTCCTAGCAGCTTTTGTGTTCTTTCTTTATTCTCCATTTCTGGGCCAAATCTTATGCCAATATTTTTTTTGCCTTGTCAGAGGTGAGGGAAAACTGCATCTCTGGAGGGCACATGGGTACCCAGCAGAGGGAGCTGGAGATCAAACAGCAAGTTGATTTGGGGCTTAAAGGCATTCCAGTTTGGAACTTGGTCTCGCTGGCTGAAATGGCAGGTACACTTTTTCCTCTGCTATTGGCACAGCATCCTCAGCTGTCCCTCAGGATTAATTTTTGTCCTGGCCAGGAGGAGAGTGTCTGAGGTGCTGAGAAGAGCTGTTCTTCAATAACAAAGACAGCAAGATTATTAACCAAGAGAAGGGTTTTTTTTCTGAGAGATATAATCCTGAATGAGCACTGGTGGCATGACCTGCTTGAGGAAGGGCTGTCTTGTTGATTTTCAACTAAACAGTTGGCAAAAGGGTATATTAATATTTAGATGGAGGACTAAGAATGTAGACAGTTTAGGGGTTTATACAAGATACAGGCCTGCTGGAGATCCCACAGCTTGGTACAGCAGGGACAGCTTCATCTCTTAGTGCTCCTGCCTTATATATTCTCTTCTAGCTAAAAGTATCATCTGACACATTAATTAGTCTTAGAATTCTGTTCAAAAATAGTTAGTACTGAAGGTAGCTGGACTTTTCTATAACCTATAAAATGTGACCCGAAGAGACCCAAAAGGACAAACACCTTTATGGGTAAGGTAGTATTTGCACCTTTATAGTACAGAGAATTTTAATGGGTATCAGGAAAAGAGCTGGTTAGTATGCACACTTATCCTTGTGTTTGGGATTTAGACATATTGCAAGAGGCAGATTTATTCAACTAAAAACCCACATAGCTGTGATCTTTATTAGCTGAGAGGTATGTACCAGCAACAATTCATACACCTGAGGATCAAAACTGCTTTGATAAACTTAGGATCTACATGAAATATTTTTATATGAAAGTTATTTTCCAGCACACTGGTCATTATTTTATTAGAAGATATGTACAGATAGCATAACACGTATTTTTCAGATTACCAATAAACCCTGAGTCTGAGTCTAAGTCTCCTTCAGGCAAGGCTGTAAACTGATGAGAGAAACACAGAAATTCTGCAGAAAAAATTGTCTAGAAATAGTTTCATGTGCTTTGGCCAGATAAGAAACATTTGAATATGAACCTTTAGATACTCTATATTAAGTAAGTGCTTGCTGCTTCGTCTGAGTGATTTGTGCCAGTGAATGCCACCTACTGTGAAACAAGACTCCTGACAGAAATAAAGGATAATGGTTTTTAAAGCAGAGTGGAAATATGGAGTCTTTCCATTGCCTTTAATGGGCTTTGGATTGATTCCAGACAGGCTGCAGCAATGTGTTGCACACTATAACTCACAGGCTCTTGCCCTTGCCTCGTGACAAGAGAACATCACCCAGCAGAGCATGTGCTGCCTGCAGCAGCTCCACACTTGGGGCTAAGGCAACACCAGCCAGGGGTAGTGCCATGTTTTGTGGTTCGGGGTGGTCTTACAGGGATAGGAAAAAAACCATCAAAGGCAAAGGCCAGCACCAGAAGTTGTCATGGATACAACCTTTCTCCACTGTGCTCTGCCAGGGGCTCCTAAAATCCCAGCCAAGATGTTCCATGCTTTGGGTGCACTGCTTTCCTGCAGGGAATCACAGAATCCCATGGAATTGGACTGGCTGGAAGGGACCACAGTAACCATACAGGTCACCTGGTTGAGCCTCCCTGCTCAGCAAAGTCATCCTAGAGCACGTGGCACAGGGTAGACTGGATAGGCAGAATAGCCAGGAAGACTGCAGAAATCCAGGGCTCATGAGAAAGATGCTGCTCCTCAGGTGCTGCTCCTTGGGCAGGATTCACCAAGGTGCTCCCTCCCTGAACCTATCACCCTATCAGAGCCATAGGAAGCTCCCAAAAGTCATGTCTTCTTGCCCACAGGAAGTTCCCACTCAGCTGGATGCACAGCCCAGGAGAATGCATTTCCAAAGCTTCAGGTTTATCTCCACATTTAATACTTTCCTGCAGCAGCAGCACCAGCACATGGGGCTCTTGTCCCATCTGTTCCTGCTCCCGGGAGCTGCACCAGTTGTGCTGCAGGAACTGCCCTCATCCCCAAAGTACGTGGTGATCTCTGCTCTCCCCGGGGCCCCTGTGCCCAGCTCTGCTCAGTGCCCAGAGCTGGCAGAGGTTTGCCTGGCTGGGTAACACACCAACACAAGGTTGAAGTGTGATATGGGGACAGGGGGACTGGGCCCGCCCCAGTTCACTGCACAGCCACATGGATCTTTGGAGGTGGCAGACGGGGAGGGCTGCCCCACTCCTTCTCGGGTCCCTGGCTGACAATCTGGCAAGAGATGCAGCCAAGTGAAGTTACAGCTGGCTGGCACTTAGGTTTCTGTTCTCCCTAAGCTCACCAGGCTGGTGTTTTTGAATCCAATTTCATTATTGGTGTGAATAAGAGTTAGAGGTTGTTTTCTCCATATTGGATTACAAGTTCCAAGTTATACATATGTATTACTGGCTTGAGCTTAGGCTTCAATGCACAAAGATTTGTGTGCACAGAGTAACACACCTCAGAAATTTAAAGACTGAATAATTACTAGATATAGAGCTCCTTGGAGAGAGAAAAAGGTCACTCTGCAAAAGAAATGTCTATTTATTTCTAAACTGAAGCTGCTGAAATCATGCTCATAGCAAGGTTTAGCTGCAGAGTTCTCAGCATTTTTATTAATAAAACTTACTTCCAGCCACTCTGTGTGTGAAGCACTGTGACTCCAGGCAGACTCACATCTCCTGTCAGGTATAAATAAACACAACCATCAGCTCTCCTGCTTTGGGTGTGACTGTTAGGGTGACTGTTATGAAGGAGACCAGGCATCATATCCCATTCTGAAGCAGCTGCCCTTTTGTGAGAAGCTAATTTTATTCATGAGCAAAACTGACTTGCTAAATACAGCCTATAAAACCAGAATCTAAGGTAGATATTATTATCAGAGAAATAAAATATTATCCTTTCCACATCATATAAATCCATGCATTCTTTTAATAACTGGATTTCTTTAATCAGTGCTTGTTCATTAACTGTAAGTTAGCATCTAAAATCTTGGCACTGATCTTTGGCGCGTTTGCTGAGGCAAAATATCATTATTAACAATTAGAGCAAAGTTATTCTAAAATATTTTGCTGCACTTGAACAATTATCTGGGTAATCACTGACAGGAGCCTACAGACAATGATGCCAAAGCACAGAGCTGAGTACTTTATTGTTTTCTAGTTTTAGCCTCAATTTAAAAATCACAATGAGCCAGTGGAATTAATTTAGGCATCACGCAGTGTTATCTCACCTAAGTTTTTGCAAAGACTGACTGTTTTCACATTCACCAGTTCTGTGTTCAACTGAATTTCTGTGCACACACACACACACACATGCTCACAGAGCTCCCTGTGCTCTGCCAACCTCACACCACAGGAACGTTGTCTTAGCGGAATTCTCCACTTCTGAAAGCACAGCTCAGCCACAGCACAGCTCAGTGCTGGTGACGCTGCCCACCTGAGGAGCACAACCACGGAGAACATCTCCATCTGATAACACAGATTGCTCACTGCAAAACCAGGTCTATAAAAAGATCCTGCTATCACAGACCTCCTAAAGCAGATTTTGGAATCCAAGAAGTCCTACGTAATTGAAGAGTTACAAAGTAATAGTAGACAAATAGTGGTACTGCAAAGTCCTGGTGAGTCATCCAAATTACAAGTAGAACTGAAGAGTGGTGGCTCACCAGTTTAGCCAGAAGGAGAGCATTTTGTTTTATTTTGCAGGCCTGCAGTTTACAACCCTTTTACACCCTCTTACTGCGTGGTTTTCCTGCTGTTCCAAGGAAACTATTTATTCTGCTGGAAGTCTCATTTTGTCTTTGAGGCTTTTCTTTAAATTGTCATTGCTATATAAATAGAATCTAAGCTAAAAAAGAACATTTAAAAATGTTTAGCAGGGACTTGCTTTCATACCAGTATAGATCTGTATATGTGTATGTATTCATGCATAACATACAAATGTGCAAGTCTGTTTAAATTGAATTAATATAGAAAAAAAAACCCAAACAAATAAACAAGCACCAAAGTGCACTCTCTTGTCATTTTTCATTTATTTGAAGAAAAATGATGAACCATGATATATTTGAAGTACTTTAAGAAGAAAATCTGTCTTTCCTGAAATAAAGCCAAAATAATTATTTTTAAGAGGTCCTAAAAGATGGAATAGTCAGGTGTGAGATAACACATAATTTTAAATGTCAGATTTTATACTCAGGAGGGTTCTATAGAAGATGGATATTAGGACAGAGCAAGTGATACCACTGCAGCTCTTGGTGAGTGCCTAAGACCTTCAAGATTTATGTGTCCACATTGTATCACTAGTCACAAGGTGACCAGAGACATGACCTAGAGAAGACCATAATGTAAAACAAAAAGTTTTTGGAAGGTAACTGGTACTTATTTTCCTTCTTGGGGAGCTGGGTTCTTTCCTTAGGCAGTTTCCAGTAGAAATTAGCAGCTGATCAGTTTTGGGAGCTTTGCCAGGGAAATTTCTGTAAATAAATAACTGATTATCTCTAGCTCAGTTATCTGCTTCAGCCAGTTCACACAAACTTTTGCACCCTCAGTGAGAAACAGCTACCCGTGGATCCACCTCCTGCTCCATTAAATCTAAGCTCCTGTAAAGCTCATTAATTCCCAGCACTGATTGATTTTTTTCTGATGTGCATTCCAGAGGAAACCATTAAACTATAAGGCCTAGTAGTAAAACTAATTGTGCATCTACTGGATAGTAATTTCAGGTAAATGACATTGAGCATAAAAGGATCTTTATCATCATTTCAATAGTGACTGAAGTCCTGTGAGTGAACACTAGTGATACACTCTGAAGAGTTTTTACTTCTCTAGGTTGCTTAATTTCCATTGTATCATTTGATATAGACGCGTTTTACATTAAATGAAAAATGCTTCTGATTATATTGACTGCCTTACAAAAGTCCTACTGATCACACACTTTTTGCTGAATCACTGATGATTTCAGAATAACGAAGATTAATTTTTAGAGTTACAGAAGAGGCCAGTATCCTGGCATTTTACAGTGCCCTTTTGGGCCAGAGCCACAGAACTTGTTAGTCCTTCATGTTGTAACATCCACTGTGCCATGCTGGCCTCAGAGTAACTTGTGTGGTGACCTACCTTCCTACTAGGAATTGGAGATGACTACAACTAAAACTAAACATGGCATTTCTGATTAATAATAGACAGGTGAGACATACATTTTAACACTGTATTGTGTACAGGACACACAGAAATACAACCATTTGTGTTCTGCTAAACTGTTAGCTTGGACAACATCTTACAGGAATGAGGACAGCACTGATTATGTATTTTATGATTAGAATTGATTTTAAATATGGATATACAAGAAAAGCAAAAACCTTTTCTGCCCTTGATTGAGCCTGAAGATATATATACATATGGTAGTTTTTTCCAGGTCTTTTTTGAAGCAGTAGATAATATATTCAAACTGTTATCTGTGTTTAGTTTCTGCTCATAACCCTATGGGGATTGAATCAACTGCAGAATTTTAGGATTGCTAAACTTTATAGTTATATAGACCTAATTTCATGTTAGATAAATGGAAATTAATGGATCCCCTAAGGCAGATATCTAAAATGGGTCAAACAAAATGCTCTTTAAAATTGTGTGATGCTCTTGGTTGACTAGGGAACATCAAGTACAAGAATTAGTGTGAAGCAATTACTTAAATTTAGGTACTTTAGGGTTACTTGGTTCCTATACTCCCATTAGAGTCACTGGAGCCTGAAGAACAATTCAGCTTGCCATAAAGTAGGTACGTAGTGGCTGTTCAGCTGAATCGTTCATTGATTGCTCTTACTAGACCTTCATTAATGGTAGTGGGAGCTTAGATACTTTATCACAGAACAACAGAATGTGCTAAGTTCGAAGGGACCCACAAGGATCATTGAGTCCAACTCCTGGCCCTGCACAGCACCATTTCCAAGAGTCACCCCATGTGCCTGAGAGAATTTTTCAGAAGCTTCTTGAGCTCTGTCAGGCTGGTCCTGTGACCAGTGCCCTGGGGAGCCTGTTCAGTGCCCAACCACCCTCTGGGAGAAGAACTATTTTCTAATATGCAACCTAAACCTTACCTGACAAAACTTCAGCTGAGTGGGACCATCCCCTCCCTTGCCCAGCTGGTGATGCTGTGCTGATGCCCCCAGGGCACGCTTGGCCCTCCTGGCTGCCAGGGCACTGCTGGCTCATGTTCAGCTTGCCAGTGACCAGCATGCCCGGCTTGCTTTCCATGGGTCTGCTTTCCAGCATCTCATTCCCCAGTCTGTCTGTCTTTCCAGGGTTGCCCCATCCCATATGCCGAATCCAGCACTTTCCCTTGTTGAATTTCATATGGTTGATGTTTGCCCAGTCCTCTAATTTGTCATGGTCTCTTTGCAGGACTTCTCCCAATTTTTTATCATCTGTGAACTTGCTCCAGTCCTTCCAGGTCATTTATGAAGATGTTGAAGAGCACAGGACTCAGGATGGAGCCCTGTGGAACCCCACTAGTGACAGGTGACCAGTCTGATGTCACCCCTGAAACCCTTTGGGACTGACAGATGAGCCAGCTGCTCACCCATTTCGTGATGTGTTTATCCAGCTGTGTGTTGGACATTTTGTCCAGGAGGATACAATGAGAGGTAGTATTGAAATCTTTACTGGAATACAAAAAGATTATATTAACTAGCTTCCCTTGATCAGCTAGATGGGTTACCTTGTCATTAAAGGAAATCAAATTTGACAAACAGGACTTCTCTCACAAAGCCATGCTGTTGATCAATGTTTGCGTTACCTTTCTGGTGTTTTTCAGTACCTCCCAAAATAATCTCCATAGCTCAGCCAGGCACTGGACTGAAACTGACAGGCCTGTACTTTTTGGGGTCATCCTTCTTGCCCTTCTTGAAAAGGACAATGTTTGGATCTCTCCACATTCTCAAGACTACTCAAAAATCATCAAGAGAGGATTTGTGATAACATCAATTTGAGGATTCTTTCATGAATCAAATCAGGCCCTAGAGATTTGGAGCAGTAGATTCTGCACAATTTCAGGTCTGCTGGGACTTAATCTTTCTTGCTGTCATGGTCCTCCAGTTCAGGACATATTTCAGGTGTGGTACATTGCGGCCAACACCTTGTGAAGCAGACTGAGGGATCCCATTAGTGTTCATTTCCTCAAGATTCAGCACACGGTCCCATTGCTCTTCACTGCTCAGCCTGGTTTCATCCCTTTCCCCTTTCAAATCCAGTTTACAGTTCTGTCAACAACACCCCTCTAGCTTCTCTGAGCATCCTGTCAGGTTTCAGTAGACCAGAAGGAAGTAGTGTGGTGAGCTTATTCAGATTTTGGAGATGGCAAAAAGACAGTTATGTGCTCAACAGCAGAGTTGTGGCTGCCTCATCCCTGGAAGTGTTCAAGGGCAGGATGGATGGGGCTTTGAGCAGCCTGGTCTAGTGAAAGGTGTCCCTGCCCGTGGCAGTGGGGTTGAAACAGATGATCTTTAAGGCCCTTTCCAATCTAAACCATGGGTTTCTCACCATGATTGTGTGAGTTACCTCAATGATAACTGATTTCCAAATTAACTTTTAAAACGAGTTTTCATGGTTTTTATTACATCAGCATGGTCAGACAAATGGCTTTGTGGAGCCAACTGGTTTAGAGCACCACATTATGAACTAATTTCATTACTACTTGGCAAGTCTCCTTGCACCAGGCCTTACAGAAATGGCTGAAGGCCAGCACTGTAATTTCACTAAATACAATCATTTTACCACATCATTGCACTAAACAGGCAACCACAAAGAGCCACCAAAAAGAATGCACATTTTCCATGAGACGGGGACTTTATTCTCATTCCGAAAATAAAGTATGTTATAAATTCACACTTACTCCAACACACAGAAAGCTCAGATATACTTTATGGCTAATTCTATTTACCTTGCCAACCCACCAGAGTTTTTTATGGAGCACATGGGAACTTTGGGGGAATACTTGTGTAAATGAGGTAGGATAAAGTATAAATCCAGAAAAGCAAATTTTAAAGATCTAGGGTAATTCCTGTGAGAAAGCCTATTGGTGTTTTTTCCCAAAATATGTAATAAAAGAAGTTAATTTGAAGGGTGAAAATTCTAGAGAAAAGTAGGAGTTTCCCCATTTTTTCTAGCTATTTTGTATGAACTGTCCTCTACAAGGCTACATCATGGATGATGAGTAAGCCCGCTTCAGAGTTTATGTGAAATTATCACCTGATGAAAATAAAAAAATGCAAAAAAATGCTACCCAGCTGCTACCAACTTGCCCAACAAAGTTTTGTTATCAGAAATGCAGTCCCCAATTTGCTTTTGTAGTGGCTGTGGCTGGGATGGACTTTGTTCATTACAGCTCATATGGTTCTGTGCTTTGGATTTGTGACCAAAATACATGTGTTGACACACTATTGTTTTGGCTGTTGATGAACAATTCTTGCACAGGGTCAAAGCCTTCTCTGTTCTCATTTTCTCCCACACCAGTTAGATCAGGAACAGGCTAGAAGCTGAGAGGAAACACAACAAGGAGAGCTGACCCAAACCAGCTGAAGGGATATTCCAAGCCATGTGATGCTGTGCTTAGCACTAAAAATGTGGAATTTTGTCCTGCAAGGAAGCCACTTCTTGGTACATGGGTCGGTCTGCTTGTAGAAGGTGATGAATAAATGCCTTTACATAGTTGGTTTATTTTTCCTCCCTCCTCCATTTACTAAAATTTCATAATCTTGACCCACAAAGTTTCTCATTTTTGTTCTTCCTGTTCTCTCCCCATCCCACCTGGAAGGGGAGTGAGCAGGCAGCTGTGGGAGTGTTTAGCTGCTGTCTGAGGTCAGCCTACCACACTTTTCTTTCAAGACATCTCAATATACCAAGTCTCAAAAAGTCCCACCAGCATGGTCAAGGAGGACTTGGCTATAGTTTAATCTTTCATTATTCCTCATCTTTAACTTCCCAGAACCTGCATTTCCCTCCTTCTGACATCCTGCTTTTCATTACAGCTCATTGGGTTTTTAAAGGAATCATTTCCTTGAGGTAACAGGTAACAGGGCAGCAGAGTATGTGGAAGGGTTAAGCCCAACTCACAGTGGAGCTGAAAATGTGAAG
Source organism: Anthoscopus minutus (assembly GCA_013399455.1). NCBI lineage: Eukaryota > Metazoa > Chordata > Aves > Passeriformes > Paridae > Anthoscopus > Anthoscopus minutus. The sequence goes on from VWYI01045475.1 coordinate 92,435, forward strand.
TTAAGGGAATGAACATGTTAAATAACAAACAGGCTTAAAAGAATGTACTCAAACTAAGCCTTGTTTAAGCATCCAATTGGAGAATAAACTCCTCTTAGGTTATTACCAAAAGTTAAATATTTTCAAAAGGTTCTATTATTGCTGCAGGACAGTTTGACAATAGATTTTCACTGGCAAATCATGGAAAATCATCACCTTATTCTCCCTTAAGACACTTAGTTGCAAACAGGCATTCAAATCATTCCTACCAGACATCCAAGATAAACAAAGTAAGTATGTTCCCACACTGCAGATTTTTAGAAGGTACATCTGTACATTGGTAATTGCAAGTTCACAGAAGCATGGCTTTACTCATAACCAGAGCAACACAACAGTCTGTCTGGGATTCTGCAAGAAAAATTAATATATTTACAGAAGTGCTGATTTGACACAGGAGACATACAAGAGTTTGGAATTTGGCTGCATTCAGGCTACTGACCTTGTCTGAAGTCAAGTGCAAAATCAACTGCTCAGAAAGTAAAATTTCCTATCTGAAAGGTTTTTCCACATACATTTTTACAAACTTCTTCTTTCTACAGTTTAAATGTAAGTAATTACGACAACAAACTGTACTGCTTAACTTCCAATAATCTTAAAAAAACAGATGCATCATTCTTCTTCCCCAAAAAGTAAGCTTTCCCAGTACTCCACATGCAACAGCATTACAGAAAATCTAGGAACTGTTTTCCATATTATATTCCGTAAAAGTATTACTTTCTGGTCTAAAACTTCAGTGTGATTGTTTCATAGAAATTCAGTAGATATGGAAAAGAATACCAAGTTAAGAATTAATCTTCAGTTTTGTAAATATCTAGAAATTTTCTGGATAATTGCCAAAAGTCAATCCTACTCCCCTGTAGTACATTATTCAAAGCTGTCAGAGAAATGCAAGAGAAATAGAGAAGACCAGGCAGGATGTAAAGGCCCTGCACTGCATGTTCTGATCAAATCTCAAACTTTTCCCTCCTTCTTTCAATCAGGTTTCACTGATGGGCTGAATTCTGTCAGATGATAAGCACCTACCACTCCTGATCCCACTCACAAGTCAACAACACTCCAGCTCTTCCCAGAAGAGAGAGGTAGGATTATTTCTTAGCCCATTTTATATAACATCCACAGGACTTGAGAGTCTTGGGAAACTCAGTCTCAAAAAAAACCCACTTGATTTCTCAGTGTGAGAAACAGAAAGGGATTTACAACACATGGAGCTGCTGTAAGAGCAGTTGAAGGATGAGTAACAGGCTGGAGCAACGCAGCCTCCAGTACTGAACTGCTTCACTTCTCACACCAGACATGTTTTTTTCTGTCTTGCTTCAGTAGGGTTCAAGGTGGTCTATTCTACCCAGACAAAGCAAATGCACAGAGTTGGGGTGACTGGTTGGCTGGGGTGCTGAGCAGCTGGGCTACCAGCACAGTCAGGACACTATAGCTAATTCCAAGCACAGACTTGATCCTAATAATTGCCCTTCCTCGGAGCTACCCAGGATGCCAGTAATGAGGGATGCTTCGATGGATCTCTCAGCTCTTATTCATAAAAACTTTTAGTTTAGTTTATCCAATTGATAAGTCACCTTATCTAAGAAAAATAAATTGAAATAATGACTCAAACTAACTATGAGTTCACACAAAAATGTCTTTCACAGAGGGTGGGTTAGGGCAAGAAGGTCGAAGGTGTAAGCCCACTCTTTGTCATTCTCTGCTATCAAAGCACTGGCATCATCCAACTGCACAGACAAGGGCAGTCACGCATAGAACTGGGAAATCTGGGGTACTTAACCTGTTATAATTTACTTTGTGAGACAGTGAATGGGCAAACAGGATGGACATGGGAATGAATTCCTGAAGCATTGTAGTGGCTACATTCATCTTATGCCAGCCTCAGGAGATTTTGCAGAGCAAAAACTTATACTGACAGGCACCTTGGAAATCTCTCATTTCACTGATTCAGGTCAAGAGAGAATTACTTTCCCCTGTTATTAGTGATTAGTGCTTATCATTATAAGCACCAGTCCTTCCCTCAGGTCTCAACATTATCTTCATTGGTTTATGCCTGTGAATGGATAAGAGATGTGATCTATTACTTTCTCCACATTTTTTAAATTGAGATGTTCATAGTCTACTAAATGATACTTAAGAACTTCCCTGAATGAATACAGTTAAATGCTATGTTCTATATTATGTAAATATTCCATCTTGACCCCAAAACATTAAGTTTATGCCACCATCTTCCATCAGCTTGCTATTCCTCAAAGAGACATTTTGTCTGCATTTCTTCACATGCATCCATAAATCTTAGCTTGTCAGTTTTATAGGCAACAATCCTTTATGAGCCTCCATTTTAATGTTATTAGCCACCAAAATACGAAGTGTCTCACTGAAGAGGTTCACAAGTGTAATTATTTAAGATATCAGATTCATTCAGACTCTTTTCCCTGAAGGAATGATGCCACCTTCTCTGTTGAAGTCTTGCTTGTTTTCAGTTTTTTAACAGAATGCAAAATGTGCCTATCTCAGTCCAGGTTTCACAGAAGCATACATCAGAAATTGTTAATAGACTTACAGAAGGAAGATCACTGTAAAATTTTAAAAGATCAAGAATAGTTGAAGAAATTCATAGAGGATACACTGCTGTGAAGTTAGGTCCTTTGTTTTATTTCTAATCTTCCAAGAACTAAGGAGAGATCTTTGTACAAGAGTAGAAAGAATAGTAGATCCATTTAAATACTTGGCTTCTTCTGCAATGTCAATTGATAAGCGTGAATTAATTCTTCTGCTCATATCTCTGTTACTAAAATTAGAACAATAAGCTAGATCCCAACATCCAAATATGTACCTTGACATTGGATCAAAAAATTCTGTTACTATTTTTGTCCACTGCTCTCCGCCCCAGGGCAGCAATACATCCTGCCGGCGACATCTCATCATTGTCCTCACTCTGGGGAGCAGGGGGACATCTGTGCCAGAGGCTTTGAGCATATCTCCACACATCTCCTCACAGCTCCAGAAGTGAGCTCAACAGGAGCCTACTTCAGAGAATGATGACAATGGATTAGGTACCTTTTAATTAAGCATTTTAACAAGCCGAGTCAAATTCTATCCCTACGTTACAAACAAACAAACAAACCTAAAAGACCCCCAAACCCAACACTCAAAATTAAATAAAACAACCAAAAATCCCAGAAAAAAAAAAGTTCCACATTGATTCAGAGTTTCTAGTATTTACACAGGTCTTAATACTTAAGAGACTTAGTTAAAGAGCAAACAGGCTTTCCTCAGGGCAGTTTTTTCCCTATAGTGCAATATTGATTTTCAGGAAGAAATAAACCCTTTGCACAGAGGTTATGAGAAGAACTACATTTTGTACTCTCTAGAACACTTAGAGTGAACACAGGGATGCAGTCAAGATACAAACATTTAGACACAGGAGGACAAAGTGAATGCAAATCCCTCTATACCTCTTGGACTATGTGTCCAAGAAAGGACACAGAGAAGCCTTCACAGAGGAGTTATGGCACCTGACAAATCATATACTTGAGCTTTGGGCTCTGTGCTTCAAGGAGAATGCAGCTGCAAAGAGTTCATAGCTGGACTGGTGGAGCTGGAGTAAGGCAGAGTGTCGATACTGTTGTGTTTCCCTCAAGCAAGAAGCCCCATGCCTCTCCACAGCAGTTTGGTATCAATAACTCAAGGGCTCAACTGTGCTCTAGGTCCGAGGTTATCTTTAGATAAGGCCCTGCAAGAGAAGAGGAGAAGCTCTCAAGTACTATACTGAACTCCCTACAGAGCCTCAGGCAGGCAGGGGCTGGCAGGAGTAAGGGAAGAGGGAAAAACCCCACAGGAAGAAGAGCAGAAATGCTCTCAGCCAGTTTTGCCATCAAAGGAAACTCACTACTGCTCTGTGGCCCCAGGGACAGATATCAGCACTTACAGATGGGAACACATTCTTCACTGTGATCAGTGTAGAAAACTAATTTAATGGGCTCTAGCTACATCAAGAGTGTTTTCAATTGCTAAAAGCTTTCTAGAGTGAGAAAATAATGCAGGATGGGAGCAGGTTGCACAAGGGGTTTGTACTTGAGTCTGTGTTACTAGAGGTAAGGAAGAATCTGGATAAGGATGATGCCCCAGGCACATAGCATTATTCTGCCTTTGGACAAGAAGATAAAGCAGTTCCCCCAGTGTTTGACAGTCTTTGACATAATTTTGGCTCCCAGAGGTCCAGTACAGAGACTTTGACCATGGTTACTTTGTTAAAAGGATATTCCCTTTTTTCCCTTCATTCACTAATTTATGGAGGTTTTTAAAAGTAAGAAGACATTTTAGTAGATAAATTACTCTTTAAAGGTAATTATATAATTGGGTTGGGGCAGTGAAGAGCAATTAGGGCTACTAAGACCTGCAGTTCCCATATAGATGAAGCACTTAAACATTTGCTGTCTATAAGCAGGCCCAGAGTTGATACATTTTTCAAGAGAAAACTGTTCTTAATTACATGTCTTTTGTCCACTCTATTTCCTGTACTTTTCTCACTCATGTATATAGTGCCATTGAAGTGGCAATCATTTCAGGAATCCAGTTGAAAATAATTGGAAGTTGGCATCATTTTACAGAAGGCCACAAAGCATTAGGGACAGACTCAGCCTAGCCAGAGTGCCTTCTAGCAGTCATGCAGTCTTGTCTCATCCTATTTTTACTTTTTCTTGCATCATCCTCTCTTCTCTTGTCCTGCCACATGGTAGGTGTATGTAATTAGTGTCTCCAAAATGCGTTAAAACCTGGGATGAAGGATACTACACAGGCTGGTCATTTGGAAGAGTTTCAGAAACAGTCACAGCATACTCACTAATTTTATTTCCAATGTTAATTTTCCATTAATAATTTGCTGCACTCATAACTACCAGAAGCAGATAATTTCTTGTATCCAGAAGCTGTATTAGCTCTTATTGTTTGCCTGTTCACTAAAGGAAATCTTTCTCAAAGGTGAGCAAAGTAAATAAAAGAACTAGCAAGAGTTTTGAACCCCATCCATCCTACTGCACAAAACCTCCATGAAGAGCCTTGTCCCCAATGATCCTCTTGGCAAGAATGGGGGCCCAACACTAACACTCCCTCCCTGCAGGAGTGGCACTTGAAATGTACCAGTTACACATGAGTAGTGGTGGTATACTTTATTTTGGGAATGATACCTTTGAATAACTGGCCTATTTAGTTAATCACCAAAGTATCTTGATCTTTATCAAATGCAATTTCAGAACCAAAGAACATGAGTGATTTCCATTTTTAACTAACAGCTCTTCAGAGCAGCAAAGGAGAGATCATTCTGGTACAGTGGCAGCTACTGCAGAAACTCTGAACATTTTGTCCAAGCTAGATGGGGCTTCTAGCAGAGTATTATGGAAGAATACAGAAAAAAAAAACCAATTAAAAAGTCCAAGACATCTCTACCATCACCATTACAAACCCATCCTGAGCTGCTGACCTTTTGGGCACACTGCAAAAGTACTGTAGGGAAGAGGATGTCCTCTCAGGTGACAGAGCAGCACAGCTACTGGGCTGAATTCTGTTTTAAACACTGCAGGGAGCAGCTCATCCCCATTACCATGTGTTAGAATGCCTGCATTTAAATAGACACTATTTTCAGAAGAGTCCAAGCCACTTTAAGATGTGTGTCTAGTTAAACTAAGACAGCTACTGTTGAAAACATCCTTTCTTGGCTCTCAGATATGGTCATCTGCATTGAGGTTGCTGTGAATTGCTTGAGGAAGCACCCTAAAGAGCAGTTTTCAGTGAAGCAGATCAAAGACCATAACTTTGCTTCACTCAATAACCTTTTATGGTTTTTCTATATCAGCATTAATCACCTTCTTTCTTTTTTCTTCAAAACCACGTATCCATCTTTCAGGTTGATGAAAGATATTTCTCCATTAAGAGCACATTATTGCTAGGAACAGCCTGTCCACCATGCAGAAAGTGCTATCACTCCTCAATATAACCATGTTCTGTTCCTGTATGCTTAGGAGAAAAGTACCTCTGGGCTTTTAGAGCATTTGTGGCTGCTCTACACCTCCTCTTTCAGCCTACATCTGCCTCACTAACTAGCCCTGCACCAAGGTGATTCTGAGACACAACTGTTGCTGTCATTTTGTTTTCCTGAAAGAGAGCTGTCTCTCTTAAATTGTTCCTTATAAAGCACTTTGTCTTTTCTATGATGCCCAGCCAGACAGCCAGCAGTGGAAACCACCATGACAGATATTAATGTGTTCTTGATTTAAAATTTCCCATGGGGAAGGTGAACACTTTGTCATCCCTCTCCCTTAGCACCAGGAGCAAATCTGAATGACAACTTCCATGGGCTCATAGTCCAGGTTTTCTAATTCTCTCCATCTGGCATATGAATAATAATTTCTTCAGTCAGGAGACCATGAATGAGAAAGTTTTGGGAGGAAGTTGGCTGGTGTGGCTGAATCAATGGCAATGACCACAATCAATGGCATTGACCAACAGTCTTAAAAGTGAGTAGAATAATCAACTAAGACCCAGGACAGGGAGTAAAGCATAGTTTAAATAAAAAGCACAGATTGGCACGTAGCCTTTAGTCTCTGTTATAGTCCTTCATGTCTCAGATATAACTCCTAGGCAAATTCCATCATGCAAAATCCTATGAGATTCATAGACCTTGGACTTGGGTTTTCTCTTGTAGAAATTTCATTGATAAAAGTGATAAAGCACTTTTTTCCCTGTTTGAATCTCACATATTTGAAAGCAGAGAGCAGCACAGCAGTTGCCTGTTCCAATGCTGTGTTTTGTCTCTAAGCCAGGCTTCAAAGATTGCTCTGACCTTAGGCAGAGATTGCAAGAGCCAAACTCCTGCTATCTTGTTATTCCATTTCTTTCAGAAGAAATATCAGAAAAAGTTTCCATCGCAGCATTTTCCCTTTATTACGTGGGGTGTGGTGGGAGGAAAATGTTGATGAATTGTGTACTCCACGGTACTCTCAAAACCAGCTCTTTCAGAAGTCAGCTTGCACAACAGAGAGGGTATGAATTAAGACTAAAGTTTTTTTCAGAGCACCAAACTTTTATTGCATCTTTCAGGGTGAATAGAATTAGAGACACAGGGACTGATACACAGATTTTTCAAAAACAAACACTCTCCACAAACTATCTGTAAGATGCCCTCTAGGCATGGCAGTATCCCCACAGCTCTAAAAAGCAATGATACCTGGATTTTATATCAGCCATTTATCTCATAAAGGGTTTAAATGTTGCAATAGCAACAGCCATGCAATCTCAAAAGGGCCTATAAACCAGCTCCCAGTCTGGGACTAGACTGTCTAGATCTTTTTAGATTAAGATTGTGCAGTTACATTACTTTGAGTTTACATTGTTACATGAATTGCACAGTTAGAAACATTCTCACTGGAAAATCAGCCAAGAGCAATCTTTGCACAATTTGTTTGGTTTCCCAGCAATTTATTTAAGGTTAATAAAATCAAATAAAATCAAACAAAACTCTTTTTCTTATTCTGAAGAAGTAATATATAACTATTGAATATGGCTGTTTTCTTGAGAATTCCTCAAGAAACACTTTGACATTTTGTAGAGGAATGCATTCCACACTGCATAAGCCAACAACTCATAGCAGCAGTAGATTTTGCTCTGCTAGCTCAACTAGAAGTTAAGGGAAAAAAAAAGTGTATGTCTTCAGCATTTTTAATCCATCAGCTATTTAAATATCCAGCTTCTGAAAACCCTCGAGGATGATATTCATCTCCAAGAAACACACTGGGCCAGAGCAAGTGTCTGGTAGGTGGCGCAAGGTAGGATGCAGGTGGAGAACCAGCAATGTCTGTTCCACAGAGGAAATGCAGCACATTTACAGCCACACAAAGATACAACTGCACCCTTGGCATAAACAACAGAACAAGAGGAAATGGCCTCAAACTGAGCTAGAGGAGGTTCTGACTGGATATATTGCAAAATTTCTTCACTGAAACGGTTGTCAAGCATTGGAACAGAGTGCCCAGGGAAGTGGTAGAGTCACAATCCGTGAAGGTATTTAAAAGCTGTGCAAATGTGGCACTCAGGCACAGGGTTTAATGGTGGACCTGTCAATTGGATTAATGGCTGGATTTGATAATCTGAAAGATCTATTCCAACATAACCAGAGTTTATGATTCTATGATTCCTTGTGTTAGCACTGCAAGACAGTACTAACCATTTATCCAGATATGTCCACAAATTTGTGAGTCCACAAATGGACTCACAAACAGCAAAGTATTTCAGATGCTACAAGACTTTTCTTGCAACAGCCAAAGAGATGCCAAATTGCTGTCGATCTCCCCTGACACGTTCCTGAGCCCTTAGTGCCCAAAGGAGCTCCCTACACAGTGTGGAGTGGTGGGGCCTTGCAGGCTGCCAGAGCAGATCCCACCAGCTCACCACCCACTTCCCTCTGGCCCTCTCAAATTAAGGGTTTCAGCCTCATACTCCCTGCTGGCCAATGTCACAGGCACACAGCCTGTGGGGTGTTTCACATTCTGCAGATGACCCACCACACGTCACAGGTGCTTTACTCAAACACCAGCACTGGAGCAGCTGGGGATAGCACCTGTTTTTCAGTAAGAAGCAGAAGCAGGGATGAGAAGCTCTTGGGATTCAGATTTCTTAGGCAGGGAATGTCACACATGCTGATCTGTTTGCACAGTGGATAGGCTGGGGGAGGGACAGCAGCTTTGAGCCTCTCCCATTACAGGGGCCGGTGTCACAAAGCCAGTTGCTCAAAGCCTGGTTGTACACACTCACAGCCCAGTCTGCAAGAAGGCATTATGCAGTAAACATACAGAGAAACAACTTGAGGGGGCAAGGACCAGGATTTGGGATTCTCTAAGTCTCAAGACAGACATTACATCAGCCTCTTATTGCTTTAACATGAACATGAGTCTTGCTTCACCTCCTTGGCAGTTTCAGAGGGGCTGGAGGGAATCTATCTCAGCTGTTCATCCACTGAAGGCTGGGGTCATTTTTGGCATCTGCACTGTATGAAAGAATAAACTAAGGAAGATTCAAGGTTACAGACAGGAATTAACTCTAAAATATATATTTTTTTTTTGAATACACAGGCTCTTGGAGCATTTGTCAGAGGCATTCACTCAGTCAGTTCCAAACTCTTTCCAGCCTTAATGGAAGTGGAGCACAGAAATGCCCATCACCTGCCTGAGCTGTTCCTGTCCCCTCCACAGACAGCAGCTCTAAGCAGGAGGCAATGAGGAGCACCTGCTTCTCCTTCCACCCCTGCCTTCCAGTTGAAGGCTGTTCCCTGCAGATGTCCCAGCACAGCTCTCCATCATCAGTAATACCAGGTGGGGACGAGGAACCATATTGCTCATAAATGAAAAGATAAGCACTAAAATTAAGATCCTGTAGTTTCAGTTTCATCTTCACCACTCAGATGGAAATTTGGAGTAACCCAAGACAGACTGTTGGGTAAAACAACCAGTTTTGATTGCCCTCTCTGAGAAATTTTTAACTCTCTTTATAAGAAAGCTAGAAGTCACAAGAGGAAATATGGTATTTTTCTCCTCCTGGAGAAATGGTGTTTCTCAATTAATGCATTTAGGTGGTAGAACTGTCGTCTGAAGTTCCATGAGCAGATAGGAGTAGAAGAAAAGAGAGAGAGACCAACAGAGAATAGCCATCCTCTCCATGAGTCTTCCCTGGTGAAGATCAGAGGCCTTTCTCTGCACTGCTGGCTGGAGCCTTTAGAGCTCAGTACTGCATTTTATAATTTGTTATAGCTCAACAACTCAGTACTCAACAGCAGTTGTCAGCATTTTATCATATATATATATAAGGGCTGGTGCTCATGATACAAAACTTGTTAAAACACTGTCCCACACTCTTCTGAAGCTCTGCAAAAACTTCTGTGTAGGAGCTCACAAATACATAATAACATAAAGCAAACACAGAAGGGAATATAAATACAGGGTGAGATAACTCTTCTCACAGTAACTTATGGTGCCCTCGTCTCCTATGCATGTCTGGTAGCAAGATAACTGAAAAATAAGTTTTGCTGTGAGCTGGTTAATTAGTCAAATCTGTAAGAGTTGTATGTCTGCATGTCTATATTCCGCAGAATTTTTTCCCAGAGGTCCAAAAGACAATTGGTCTACTTTCATGTGACAGCATTTGATTTCTTTGATTTTATGAAAGGGAGCAAAGCAGCAAGAGGAAGATGCTTCTTGCTCTAGAATTATTCAGAGGGAAGCATAAGACTCCTGGTAAGAAAGGCACAGAAACAGGCAGTAAAATATTTATATATTTGCAAAATATCTCTTTTGTGAGCCATTTTGGATATCAAAATAAACATTCATATAACATACCCAGGTGTAATAATATGTAAATGAATAAGCAAGCAAGCAAGTTTCTGTAAGAGAAAAATGTAGGTTTTATGAACATGTGTTTATGAAATTACCCGAATATTTAAAAAAAACAAACCATTACACACAGTATTTCCAATGCACAGGAAATATTTGATTACAAGAGGGTTATATTTAGTTACATAACAAAGTTTCTGTCATATTCACTACTGTGTTACCTAAAGATTTTCCCAGAGTGCACTAATCAACATTACAAATTGTTGGCTCTTGGGCAGAAGAGACAGCTGAAAAATAGAACTTTTCCATTACAGTTGAAGGCAACAATGTCTGTGATGTACCTCTGGCCCTTAGGAAATTTCTTCAAGGATTTTAGAGTGATTTCTTTTGTGGATTCTGCTCAGACAAGCTTTCTCCTTATCATAAAAATGCCTATACCAGAACAGAAAGACAGGCAAAGCCATCTGCACGCCTGCAGGAGCCTGTGAGAAGCTTTCTGCATATCATTAGCCTCGAGCCATAAAGCACTTTAGCACTAAGGGCTGGAAACATGAGCTTGCCTCAGCCTTGTGTAAGAAGCTAATTCAGATGAGAGAGGAAAGGTTTGGTGGCGTCAGGGCAGCTGCACAGCTGAGGAAATGTATTCTGCACTACTTAGAAGTGCCAAAGTGCTGCACACTTCATGCCTCATTCTGACTTTGCTGCCATCCAGCTAAGATTTATTATTCACGTCATGAAGCAATGGCTTATCTTACTCCCAAGGGTAGGCTGGAGTCTGTCGCTCATCCAGAAGTGAAAGAAAGAGTTAATCATAAGCACAGATACTCAAAACTCTGGGAAATGCAATAATCACCAGCTGCAAGTAGCTCCAGGAGATTTGGCATTATACAATGGCCAGTTACAGTGTCCTCAGCTTGAATGTGAAGAAATATATCTGAGGTGACCCACCTAAATGGGGCAGACCAGAAATTGACTGGGAAAGCCCCATGAAGACTAATTTTTTGTAGTTGTTCTCTTGTTTCAGCAGCCTTGTCAGTGCTAATGCTGAAATGTAGCTGGATAGAAATTCCTGCATTTGATGCCTCATGAGAAGATAAATGCAATGCTGCCTTTCCTTGTCTTGGCTGAGTCTGTAGGGTGCTAAGTACCCTGTGGGGAGGCTTCGGAGGGGTTTGTGGTGCGATTCAAATACATCCAGGTAAGGCAAGGCACACTAATGCCTCTGTTTCTGTTATACTAAATTGTTGTCACACCCTGAAGCAGTCTGGGAGCTGACATTTGTCCCAGATCAGCTGGACACCCTCCAGTGATGGCTCTGCAGTGATGTCTCAGGCTGAGACAATGATACAGTTTGAGTCAGAATATAGAAATCTGCCTTGGGTGTGTGGATCCATCTGCAGAACATCTGCAGAACCTTTAGCTCACTTCCTGGCACCTGCCAGCTCCCAGCTAGCCAGGGAGCAGCCAACAGATACTCCTGACACCAGTGTGATGGGCTCAAACAAATACATTTCAGAGTATTTTTAACATATGCAATGGTTGTACGCGAGCCTAGCTGCCCTAGGGGTCTGTGTAGTGAACTTTATTCTTTTTAGACAGAAATTAAAAGTACTTGATGTCATGTCATGAGGCTCATCTGGCCGTGTCTACATCGGTGTTAGGAAGACCCCAAAGGTCCAGAAGTGGAAGTAGTGTTTGTGCAAACAGGCTGAACTAAGGGACTGAGCTGGCCCCACTTAACTGTGGAGGTTTCCAGCACAACCCAGTATTTGCTGAGCTCTGTGTGATGCCCTGAGAGCAACACGAGTTTTCCATTTCTCTTCACTACTGACTATCTCTAGCATTTCTCATAAGCTGTGAGCATGTCATGGGTTACAGTGCAAAATGTAATCAAAGTTGTGTTATTCTATCACCATCTGTTGGAACTGGAATGAGGGGAAGTGATGCAATCTTGTGTTGATAAGCCAGCTTGTAAGAAATCAGCAGGACAATTTCCTTATTTCTCCCA
>VWYI01045475.1:104922-171817 GCA_013399455.1 Anthoscopus minutus
CATCTAGTACCACTGGACTACTGCCAACACCCTGACCAACAGGATATCAGGTTGTATTCTGACTTTGTGAGTGGCTTTCTTTCTTTTCTTCCTATTTCCTAATAAATTGTATTTCTGACTTGGAGTCTCTCACTGGTTTTGCTCTCAAACCAGTACAGAGCATCATCCCTTCCAGTGACTTGTAGATGTGCAACAAAGAGCTCTGCACTGTCACAGCAAGAGTCACATGAAATGCTTGGTAATATAATTGGAGTTGTAAGTGCAAACATCCACATACGCTGAGTCTAGCTGGGAACTGCAGCTTTGAAGTGTTGCAGCCCATCAGACACCTGGAAAGACAGGGCATTGAAAAAGCTTTACTAGTTTATTTCTTGTATACATTTCCTTTCAAGATCTTAGGGTCAGTGTGCCAGTGCTACATCAGCAATGCAAACAAGAAAGTGCAGAAAATGGTCAGAAAAGGAAATCAAGGTGGTTTCATACAACTGTAACAGCAGACAATCTGACCTGGTTTAGAAGTTGACCCTACTTTGAGTACAGATACATCTGTCTAAATTGTTTTAGGAAAATGGTAAATGATTAAAAGGATCTTTTGTAAACTCATAATCACAATTATATCAGACAATATAAGACATATATCATAGCCAGCAGTTCTAAAAAAGTTACACAAAAATATTATGATTGTCACAGTTGCCTAATGAAAATTTGGCCAAATGATCAGGTTTCAGTTTATTTCAAGACATGGATATTTTCCTAGGTTTCCCTCAAAGACATGATACATTTACAAGATCTTGCATGGAAGAGGAGTACCGATCCCAGCTTTGGCAGTGAGAACTCCACCCCATGCTCCAGATCATTAATAGGACACTGGATTTTCTCCCACCATCAGCCTCTTCAGGTATATTTTATCCTATTGATCACAACCAGGAGTTATAGACAATTTTACACCAACCTTATCATCCATTAACCCAGCCCTTATGCCCCCAGTTATGATGGCAGGATACTGTGGATGTGTGTCAAAGGCCTTGCCAAACAACACATGGTGCTGTTCCTCACCTGCTGAAACATCCACCCCATGCCAGAAGCGGATCAGGCTGCTTGGACATGGCTTTGGGACTTCCATACTTGCTCCTCCCCAAAGCCTTCTTGTCTTTCATTGCTTGGGAATAGTTTCTAGGAGAATCTGCTCTATATTCTTCCTGTGGAAGTTAAAAACAGCTGTGCATATACTAAAGCCTTCCTGAAGGAATTTGGAGTAACTATAGGGATGGCAAAAAATATAAATGAAGCTCTCATGTTTCTATATACAAGTATTAAAAACCTATCAGCCTTACCCACCCTTATCTGCTTCTAAGATTGGATTCTGCATTAAGTGATTTTTAAACCGCTTCTTCTTGGAATATATTACTCATGTATATCCATGAACTCTTCAGAATGAATAAATAGTTCAACAAATCACCAAATTTTCCTCTGCCAAACTACTGCCAGAGTGATTCAGAGTCAAATTTAATTCATTTGCACTTATTTATGAAATAAATAATCTGCATCTCATCAAATTATGTAGAGTCTCTAAATGTTACAATGTGCACCTTGCTCCAGATCTCCCAGCTGATACATAATGCTATGGCAGACATTGTCCTTCCTAACCAAAACCCCTCCTATCCACGTTTCTATAGGTTGTAATTCTAGCTACTAAAGGAAAATGCCAGAGGTGGACAAGCCTTCAGCTGGGTTATTACAAAGACTGACAGCCCGTTTCTGGTTAGCTCTATGCAAGAAAAAAGGTCTTCATATTTGATGAAAAAGCATTTGCTATTCAATACTAAATGCTGAATTAATGAGCCATAACTAACATTACTAGCATCATTACTGTTAAAAAATGTCCCTAAGAAGCAAGAGAAACTAAGCAAAGTGACTTGCGCTAGAAACATATATGAGGACATTTTCTGGGTCTGGCTAGGATGCAGAGAACACTCTTCACTGCAGCCATGTTTGGGAGTTTTGACTAAAACTGTGTTGATAACAAAAGGATGTTTTAGTTATTGCTGAGCAGTGCTTACATTTAAAAGTGCTTTTACACTTACTTTGCTTCTGTAAGCAGCTTTGTCTCAGCTATTAAACTATTAACAACTGCCTAGCATTTCAACACACCAGTTTTTGGCTTTTGTTCTTTAAACTCTCCCTTCCTGCCACTGGGGAGTGAGTGAGCAGCTGAGCGGAGGCTCAGCTATCAGCCAGGATCAACACACTACAGTCTACAAGAATATATATGTTAAGCTAGGATCAAAAATATCTGGTTATGTGTTCTCCTAGAACTTTACGGCATCTCCAGGATAAGCAGAGGATTCATGTCCCTATGGTAAAGCCTGCTTGGGAAAACATAATGCAACATAATGCAAAATAATGCAAAATAGTGTAAAAATCAACACCTCCTTATTCTCCCATTTGACATGCCTTGAACAAATTAGTGACATGGAAAGTATCAGCCAGAGAAGTGGTGCTAGGGGCCATCAGGAAAACCTCACCTTTACAGGAAAGTTTCCTCAGCAGTCTCCCAAGAAGGTTGCAGCTGCACTGCTAAGCAGCTGAATCCCGCGGCACAGCTGTGGCACCAGGCTCAGCAGGAGACCACTAGCTGCTTTGTAATCCCTCTCTGTTGAGTGAACAGTGGTGTTGTCATTTCAGACCTACTCCATCCCCAGCTGGGAGCTCGTTGTCACTCACAGATGGGCTTTTAGCCCCAGCAGTAGGATCCTTCACAAGATGCTCTTCTGGGCTGTGAAGCACAGCTGAGAGTACAGGCTTGGAGTGTTGGTTGAAGGTGAGAAGTAACTGACTGTCACAAATTGGTACCCTACAGCTGTGTAAGCAACATGGCCAAACCAGGCTGCTCTCAATGTTATATTTTCATCAGAGACAGAAAAAGACAGAAATCTTTTTACCACCTGTTTAGCAATGCTGTCAGCTATTCCTGGTCCCTCCTTGGCTCTGCTGCCTTGCTGCACTCCTCTTCTAGCCTACATTGCCTTTAAACTGCCCTCTGCTCAATTCCAGCTATGCACCCAGTGTCTGAACAGATGGGACATTTTCTCTGTTTTGGTTTTGTCAGAAGCTTCCTGAAGAAAACTGCTATAAGAAATCTGCAAGGCCTTTATATTCAACAAATACATCCCATATGACATTCTGATGGAAAAAAATACTCAAATAAAGAAATCAGACCAATGAACAGCTCTCTGAATGCCTTAATGATATATTCATTGCAATTCCATGTTTCCTTTTTTTTTTTCTAGAATTGTCTGTGCTGATGAGCAACTTATCTGGGAGGATCTTTCTATGAAGGGTTGTGCTTCTACCGCTGCAGTAGGGCAAGTCTGGCAGAAAGAGATGGACCTGGAAAGGGTTCAGGAGGGCTCTCAATGCACACAGGAGTGGAGAGTGAAAGATACCCTGCCTCCAACAGCTTCTGACCATTCTGCTGTTTGTGTACAGTTTCAGAGGACTGACGTCATAGGGCTTTTGAAAGGGGACATATTTCTGTGATATTTTCCTTGCCTTAGCTCATGCTGGCCTGAAGACCTTGTAGATCACTGGTATATGTTTTATATCCCTTAACACACCACTTCCAAATTAGGCTAAGACTATAGTCATTCTGTACTGATAGTGTACGTAGTCCTTCCTCCCAAGAGCTGAGTGCTTTATACATCCAGATAACAAATTTCCAAAACATTCTTAAAGATATTTATTCTATTACAGTGCAAATGACAGTGGAAACTTCCACAGGATTATAGATATATATGTATATATATATAAATTCAGGCAAATTGCAACAAAATGGAAATGTCCCTATATATGGCCTTTGCAACCCCAATGTCCAGTGTTCTCACATGTGTCAGATCATGCCATGTGAATTTAGCTGAGACACAGGAATAAAATCAATTATTAACTACTACAACACATTTTTATAAGAATTTCTGTTTATGCAAGTTTGTTGCAAGCATTTAGCTGCTATAGCAACAGGCAGTTTATAAATGAGCAAAGTCACAAAAACAAACATTCCCAGTTTTATTTGAGCCTCACTGAAGTAAAGACCATTCCGGCACTCTAGTGCTGGATCTTTTTTTCTAGGTGGAACAGTGGAGAGCTTTAATTCACAGTTTATTTATCTTAGGATGACTTGTTTAAATGATGATATTTTGAACTAGATTTTATTAAATGGCAGAGTACTTGCTCCTTCTCTTTGGCATGTAAGAGAATGTGCTTTCATGATGGATTTGAATTACTTCATTGTATTTCCACACTTAAGTGCAAGTAAGTGATGGGCCAGAGTCATGGCATATATGTGCTCTAAATTGTCTATATTTGGATCTGCGCTTTCAGTGGACAGAATGAGTAATAATGAGCATAAGATGAGGGAGTGGGAGACTTCAGTGGGACCAGAGGAAAAAAATTCTATTGATATGTGTACAGAGTATTGGATTTGGTTGCCTAGAGCAGTTGTAGCATTTCCAACACAATGTTTTTTGCAAAGAAGAGGTTGAACAGCAGTTTTTTTGCCTAATAACTTAGGTTGCAGAACTGATCCTTTCCTGGTGCAGGGAAGGACTGACTGAGAGGCTTTCTGAAGTTGTGGCTGAGCCTGTAAACTAAATGGTGCTGGAGCAATGGCCTAAGAACCTCAACATTTAAAAGATTGCCACATTGTTTATATGACATCTCCCTTGCCAGAACAGTTTATTCTGGCATCCAGAGCACACTCCTATCAACCCTTCTGCATAAAATGGGATATATATATATAAATATATATATAAAAATATATATGTAATGTATGTGTGACTCTGTGCAGTATGGGTGAGGTCACAGCAGGGAGTTATCTGAAGGTGTTTTGTGCCACTGGCTGTCATGACTGAGGAACAGACTCCTCGTCTGCTTTATTAGCACAGTCTTGAATGTTTTATTAGCACAGACACTGCCAGATGTTTTGTTCCAACCCTATTTTCCTCAGCACTGCAATCAAGCATTTAACAAAAAGGAGACATTTATGAAATGTTGGTATCCAGCTCTCAGCAATGGTCAGAGTCTGTTTTGGTTCAGGCCCTACTATTTGTCTCTCCCCTGAACTTATTTTCACAGCACTGGTTCCACTGCTACATCAGTTCTGGCTTCAGTGGGGATTATGCTAGTTCGCATTCACCAGGACTCAGAAGACAGCTTTGTTAAGGGAAAAACCTGGTATGTCGCTTTCCTTAAGTACATTGGGTGATATAGCAAGAGAAAAGGATGTAGATGATGTAGAAAGAGCTAAGGATGTGCAGCTTTATGATCTAGCATGGAAACAAAAATGTCCAGAATCAGGCAATTGACAGCAAAGCATATAACCAGTAGTATATTTTTGGAAGCTTGAAAGAAGTTTTGCTAACTTTCCAAGAAAGGTAGATTTTTTCCAGTGTCTTTCTGTTTAATTTATGTGGTCAGTTTTTAAAATTTGTGGCTCTCAGGGAATTTGCAATGGGCAATTTCTCACCCAATACAAATCCTTTTTCTATTCAGTGCATGAAGAATCAACCTGCACTGTCACTGTGAAACCACTGGGTTGATTAGGACCCCAGACAGATTTTGCTTACCAAATATGTGACTCTGAGCCCCGTGTTATCAGTGACCCAAATGTGCTCAGATGTTACCTAAAGTAGAGGTGTCCATGGTAACTAAGAACATGGACAGGGGCTCCACATTGCACATCTGGACTAACTGTTCCTGCTGGTTTCATTGGGGAAGAAAAGTCTTGCTAAGGCAAGTATGGTGCAGCTGTTTAATCTGCTGTCCATGGTATAGATGAAGTTGTTGATGAAGTCTGTCAGATTTCCTTCCTCTTTCTCAAGAATGGAACTCCTCGAGCTTGAAGGTTTCAGAACAGATCCATGACAGGATTTTACCTGTCTTGCAGAGAGAAGCTATCTGTTGCTTAGAATTGAAAAAAAACTCCTAAGAACTTGCTGCTTTTTCTTGGATAACCTGTGGATTTTTATCTTTTGATTTTGAAGGCCAACCTAGGAAAGAGCCATGAGGTCATGGCTCCCAAGATATGGGGACTTGCTGAGGTGACCTTTAGGGGATTCCCTTAGTACTATGTGACGACAAAAAGGGTAAGAAGCTCTACTAGCATTAAATTTCATGTGATTACAAATAATTCCAGATTAATGGACATTCTAAGATAGATCCATGAGCCAAAGAAGAAGGCCTTCTCAAAGAGAAATTGAAAGACAGTGTTATGAAGTTCTTCCACAGCAGACATCAGGTAAGGAGTAGCACCATACTTGTTAGCACTTCAAAGACATGCTGGTGTTCACATTTCCTGAAAAACACATGAGCTAGACAAGAAAACTTGAAAGGAAACAGGACATTGAAGGAGATTCTGTAATGCATTTGCCACTGATGGCTTGTTTGTACTTGAAAGATCCTGTAATCCTCTAGGGATTCTGATGGTACTGAGCAGACAGGCATTTCCTACAAAAAACCTTGCTGCTTTTGTCACTCTAAGGAAGGCTCCCAGAGTGTGATAAGCAGTCACAGAAACTACAGATGTAAGAAAAACATTTGATACATTTGATAACTGTAAACCTTCCTTGCTTTCAACAGGGTTGTTTTCCCTTGTGGTTTGGGCCACTGGGACTCCCAGGGAATCCCTGGCAAGGGGATCCAGACATATATTCTCATCATCATGGAGATGGAAAATACAGTCTACTACACTGAATGCATCCAGCTCTTAACTATAAGGAAATATTAACTATCATCTCTTCTTCATTCATGAAGGATCTTATTGTAATTTTTCTGAAACCATCTGCCCTAATTCAGATAAACCCAAGCATTTATAGTAATTTAATGTACTAATCTACAAACAGAAGAACAAAATTTTCACATAATGGGCTCAAAGGGCATCAGCTATTTCAGCTGGTTTTTATAAGAGGAACAGCTGTAACCATTTATAAATTTAAAATATGCCCAATGAGAAGGTTGTGCAATCTTTCACTGTGTAGGTCATCTTTGACAGGCCAAGATGCAAGTAACCCAGGAGCTTGTCATACTTCTCTTGCATCTTCTCCTGAGGTATGTCTAGTTCCTGCCATGCACATGATAAAGGAATAATACCATCAGCAAGAAAAAAGATGCTGTACAGGAGGCAAGCTGTCCTTCCCACTGGTGCCACAACTCATGGAAGATGTGAAGGGCAAGCAGGGAGAAAAGGTAAGTCTGTAGAAGGTTCAGAGATTTACCTGACTTAGAAAGGACTTTGTTGGCTTTGTGGTTCTTCTTCTTAGCCATCTTTAGTCCCCTGAGGCACATTGCTTCTAGGGACCAGTTCACAAGAAAATCAAGGCGTATGCTCTTTATTAGATATGCTAGTACTCTTGGGTATAAAGGTATTAAACGGTGGTGTTATGGAAGATGGGTATTAAGGAAATGGGGTTCCCACATAAGTTGTCTGGCTCAGGCTATGTCTTAAAATTATCAGGCCCCAGGTGCCAGAGAGACCTGTGCTGTGCCTATCTTGTGAGAGACTCAGTCTTGTTTAGGCATGGCTGGGGTCAGTAAAGGGGTCACTGTGGGGATACCCTCCTTCTTACAGTCCCTGATCACCAGGGTGGGACACATTTTGATGACACACTGAAGGGCCTTTTGGCAGCATAGGGGTTCTGCTGAGGAAGGAGCAGAGAGAGCGACCAGCTGGAAGAATAAGGCAGGATTAGCTCCTACATTTCATGAAATTTTGGCCTTGCATGGAGCATTTCCCAGATGACAAAATTAGATAGGCTTTTTGAAATAGCTTGTGAAATATGGCACAAAAAAAAAATTGTCTTCTAAAACATTTTCTTTTCCTAAATCAGAAAAGCATCTTTTTATAAGCAGTGCTTCTCACAAATGGCAGATCTTGTGCCCTGGGATTTTCTTACTCCCTTTTTCTTGAACACTCTGTCAGGATGAATATAATAGCTTCACTGTTTTACAGCAAAAACATGGAGGTTTGGGTTCTAAAACTGTTAACAACCCACAGATAACTAACATTCGCTTATTAACAGTATACAGAAACAAATTACATTTTTTTTCCAATCCAGGATTTCATTAAAACATTATCTGTTTTTGAAGTCCAGAAACAATAATTTTCAAAGAAACCTTTAATCAAAACAAAGGAATTGGATTCAGATTTTTTTTTTTTTAGTGTCGGAGAAGAACAGATGGTTTGTGGGAACAACTCATTAGTCCATAACATTATCTCTTGAAGCAAATCTTTCTTTAGCATGCATGAAAGCTGCTAGTTTGCTAACTCTGGGCACATAAGGACCTGTGTTTACATACAGCACTCTCTTGGTCAAATTCACTGTCTCAGTCTTCGTACGGATTATAATTGGTATTGAGCTGTGGAACAGTGCTGAACATAGCTTGGAACTTCCACTTTCAAAGAAATTGCATTTATTTTCAAATATAACAAATGCATTTACAGATGAAAGTTCTTGCAAATCATGATGGTTGTGGTTTAATTTGGAGGAGTACTGATATTGTCAGACATGAGAAAGTCTTGGGGCAGCAACAGCTGCTGGCTGAGATATGGATGGGCAAGACCGTAATTGACAGGATACTAATTTAATTCTGTGGTACCAGAACATTGCTGGTCTGGGCTCAGCATTCTTTTAATAAATTGAAAATGAACACAGAAGAGACTTCCTATCCTTCAAAGCAGTAGAACTGTGGAACAATTTTTCCATGGGGACAGTGGTAGAGGAAAAATCCACAAGAGACATACAGACCCAGAGCAAGCTCAGCCCACTGACACAGGCCATAAATTCTGCAGCAAAGGACTGCACAAGAGCCCCTGTGTGCTGTGTCAAAGAGTTAAATGGGAAGGCTCCTTTGACCAAATCTGTGGCTGTGATGTTAAATTTACCTGCAACCTTATATTTCTTTTGCAGTTTAAATGTAATTTCATCATTCTTTATATTTTATCTTAAAAGCTCTTGGGTTCACTTGTTTGGGAGTGAAAACAAAACAGGTCTACAATAGTCTGTTTGGTGGGAACTATAAATATTCAACAGTTTAGCTCTCACAAATTAAAATCAAAAGAGATTTCAAGTCTTTTAGTACAAATTATTAAAACCAAAGAAAAAAGAGTCTTTAGAATGGCAAACACAGAGAAATTGGGTAAAACTTCCAGACCAACTATTTAAATTTATTCCTTTCTACCACCCTAGGATTTCTAATGCTTCTAAAGAAAATACAGGCTGAAAGATAAAAAAGAGAAAAATAGAATAATGAACTTCAATTGTACATAAAAGGAATAAGTGGGAGTATGGGAACATATTTGTAACTGTTTTCTTATTGCTAAGTGGGAAAAAATTACTCCAGAAAGGCATGGAATTATTTAAACTACATATTTAAACAACTCATACTTTGTTGATTTTTCAATACACAATTTCCTTACAGAGAAAAATGTCAAGACAGATTGACCCAAAGTATAAATGATAAAAATTAATATTATCCCGTTGGTTTTATATTATTGATTTGCTTTTGAATAAGCAGCTTTGCATAGGAAACATTTTTTTGATTATATAAATTTCAGCTCTTAACTTTAGACTCCCTTAATACTCAGTAGACAGGCCATTTATTGCACTCTTATGTAGACCTCTCAAATGAGGGGATGAATTTGCCAGTTTCTTTCAGGGGCTGAAAAGACAGATGTCCATAACTAGCGCTGATGTAGACCTCCCCTGGGCAGAAATCTCAGTTTAGTCAAGATGAACCACTGCGGGGGAGGGCTTCCACGGCCCACACACAGGTAAGCTGTGTCATCAAAGAGGGAACGGGAGATGTCCATGTGATAGTGCAAATAAGATACTGGATCTATTGGAAATCCACGTTTTTCTCCAGCAGCAACTGAACAGCAGGCAGGACACCCTACAGAGTCTGTAGTACAGCTGCTCTATTTAAATGCAGAGACAACTTAGTTGAGGCAGAGTCATTACTGCTTACTGTCTGCTGGGTAGATTGGCACAACGAAGGGATATGGCAGCTATACACACAGGATGGGAACCAGATATCTAATTTAGACGTCTTAATTTCAGAGGACTGGATTCCCTCTGGAGGTCCTCAAAGGTGCTACTTTTCCCTGACAGATATAATGTGATTTTTGGCATTTACTTTTGGAAGGATGGTGCATTACATGCCAAGAACTGAGCACAGTTCATGTACTTAAATGGACAGTACCCTTATGCACTGTACGTGACCTTACTATTTCTAATAAAAGTGATCCTTAGTCATATGCCAAGTGTGGGTGATGGATTTTTGAAATCTACTTTTCATTGTATCCTCAGCATTGCTGAGCAGTCAGCAAATGCCAGATCTCTGTGTGCTGGGCACTCAGAACTTCTGTTGTGTTTCAAAAGCATGGTGCTGCATTGACCCAAAAAGCACAAATTTCCACACTTCTTTGGGGGCTGTGTGTTGGTTTGCTGGGAAAAGAAGGGCTCAGGCAGGGTGTGAGTGGGATGTGGTTGTTTCTAGAGGAACTGTACACATCTGAGACTCAGCTGCTCTCACCTCAAGGCAGGTATTTACAGAGACAGAAGGACTCATGCCTCTGTAGTGAACACAAAGGGATCAGTGGGTGACGGCCCCAGATAGAGATGTTTCCTAAAGGCCGACTTATCCCAAGGAAACAACTCCTTAAGACTTGCTCTGATTTCAGTGGCTTTGAGGGTGTCTTTCTCTGTGCTTCATTAACCAGTGGAAGAAGCAGCACCTCCCTATAGCCAGCTGGGGGTGGTGGGATGTCGAGGCTCCTCACCTCTTCAGCGCTGTTGTGATTTCAGCTCTAGCCTTGAAAAGGCTGTTTGAGTGATAACAGCTATTAAGGCAAATAGAAGAAAGAGATGGAGCTTGGTATCTGATCTGTTTGGGAGGTTTAATTTCAGCTCTTGTCCTCCAAGAAATCTCTGGTGTGAATGCTGTGGGGGCTACAGAGAGCCCACCTTTTATTTTATCCCCAGCAGGTGGGAGTGTGTCAGAGGGGGAAAACCAATGAGGAACATGAGAGCTATGTGAAAACTGGAGGGATTCTGGGGGCAGCTTTTTTACCTCACCCTACCTGTAATGAGGGCAGCCAAGGTTTCTCTCCCAGGGAAAGTTAACTCCTTAAAGGCTCTCCTCCCTCCAGGGAAGGGTGAATGTATTGTTGGTTGGCTCCCTGTCCCCCACACCTCCCTGCCTGATGTGATGCTCTTGGGGCTTAGTGACCCGAGGTATAGAAAAACTGGAATAATTGAGTATCTAAAATATGCAATTTCAACCTACTAGAGTTAAGAAAATTGCACTGTTTTTCCAAGTCATCCTCTATCCTCATCTACCATTTATTAAACATCTCTTCAGCTCACTGCCTTTTTTTAACCTGGTTGTCTAACAAAAGATCTACTGGGAAACACACCAGATAAATCACTGAATTTAATATAAGTACGAAAGGAAGAGCTGGCTGACATTTAGATAGACTGACCTTTCAATAGACAAGCTGGTGTGTGATTGAAACACTGCCTCATTCAAGGTTTTAGGAGGTTATTCCACATAAGAAAAAATGTAAAAATGAAAAGGCAATTGGGAAACAGAGAGAGTGGGGTCATTTAATCTTACCTGATACCAAGCACAATCTCATTGCTATACCATTCAGTGTTTCTGCATTATTTCACTAAAATATAAATCTCAGGGGGAAGTAAATGTAAATAGAATTTTATTATTGACAGGCCATTTAAGACTTTCAGCAGACACCAAAACAAGTTAGACAAGTGATATTTCTTTTTGTCATCTTAGCTTCTCCCTCTTTGTTGTTTATATTATCTATCTTATCTTTGTCTTTTCTTCAAAGGTCATGTGATAAAATGTGGGTTTTAGAAACCTTTTTAAAGCATTGTTTTGTTCAGCCAGAATCAGCAGCTTTGTTATTAAAGGCTTACTTTATCTTGGTCTAAGAGAATACAGAGCATTTGAAAGGGCTTTTACAGAAAATTATTTGAAAACAGACAATGTCATTGTATAAATAACACATTTAATTTTTGAAGACTTAACTTTTTAAAGTGAAAAATATTTTATTTTCCTTTTCTTCTCATTTATAAATGAGTGGATCAGTCAGCTAGGCACTCCCAGCAACCTGCACAAACAGTTCTAATTTGCTTCATATTCAGTCCAATTGTAATCCAAATAAAAGCATAAAAAGACAGAAACGGGACAAAATGTAGTAGAAAAGGCATACTTTAAATGAATGAAACAAAATTTTTTTCACAGTTTTTCTTTTCATCTAATCTTTTCCTTAAAAGCCAACTTTCATTTTTCTAGCTGGCTTCAGGTTCACAGTTTTTGAGCTTGGAAACCAGGAGCAGCTCTGATTAAAATTATGACTATTAAAAACCAGCATTGAATATATTGAAAATTTACATTTTCCCAGCATCACCCAACAGCTGAAACAATGGGCATTTGAGGAATTCTGAAGTAATTCAGTGAGACATTCAGCTGACAAGGTCAGGAATGCAGTGTAAAGCCTTAATTAAATGATACTATAAGGAACATTTTATATAGGCTAGTCTTCCACAGGCCATTCCACTTCACAAAAACATTTATACTTATAATATGACATATCATTTCTTATTAATTGATCTCATGCACATATGATGCACAAGAACTCCACCACCTGCACGAGACTGAAATTAATTGCCTATGTCACCCAAGAAAAGGCCCCAGCTCTGACCATCCAACCACATTTCACTTTTTCTTTTTTCTTTTTCAATTCAGAGGTCAGCTATCTGCACTTTTGACAGCCACCCAGTAAACATGGTGGCAGACAGAGTTACAATATTTGCAGACCACTCATTGGTATAAAATTTGCCCAGTACATTTCAAATCACACTTCAAAAACTGTCAAGTGTCCAATTTTTTAATGAACTGTGATGGTTTAGAAAATGACTACAGCTATGTAGATCAGACAGAAATGAATAGCAGCTTTTTGAAGTATGCTTTTTAGATGGAACTCTCAGGTCAGCATCTCTGTCACTCACTTTGCTATAATTATTGGCTGCTTGGCTGCATTTGAGTTTTACACTATTTTCCCAGCTGGATTGCAGAGTTTCTTCCCCCTCCCACTGGGGGAGACTCAAACCATGGCATTTGGTTACAGACTTCAAGCCCTGCAATTCAAAGATATTCAGAGCCTGCATCTCTCTCTAGCCCGGTGCAGCCTCTCTCAGCAGTAAGACCACAGTTCAGTTCTGGCCTTGAATTCAAATTTCAGAGATATGGAAGACAGTTTGTCCAATTGCTTTACACATAATTAGACAGCTGGTCAAAATCACCTTCACACTGGGGTCTGTGGCAAACCCAGCTCCCTGTTACACTGATACAAACTAATGCTTCACTGCAAGTAAACATCGTTTCTGTTCATTTGCATCAGCATCACCACTGAGAAGTGGATTTGGCCTGTGTCCACAACAATTTCACAGTATCATAAAGAAGTAAAAAACTCTCATTTTTTTCATGCCCAGATGATTTTCTCACTTCCTGAATATTGTATTGCTGTGCATTCAAGCATAATTAATGTTCCTGTCACTTCACCCACTGCCAGCAGAAGCAGAAGTATTTTTATTCCATAATTGCCTGTTTTTCAGTCTCCATGAAAATGATTGTATTCACATTACTGGCACTTACAGGGAGAAAGAAGAGCATGAAAGGGAAAGAGTTCTGGTGTATGAATCTGCAAGCACCTGCAATGTCATACACAATGTGACCAAAATTTTAATGAATGCTGCAGTTTTAAAAGAATGTGTCTGAAGATCTCTCTTCCTCTTGGAGTATTCTGATCAGCTGAATGATCCGTAATTATCCCCTGCAGTAGTGGAGATAGCTCTTGGAACTGTGGCTTTGACAGCTGCAACAGCTGCTGATGCATGAAAGCCAAAGAGCTCTCGAATCCAGTGTGCAATAGGACAGTTCTTCCTGCCCATTTCTGTCTTTAAAAGCTAGAACAGTTTGAGGTTTGAGACTTTAAATGGCATCTGCCAGCACAACATCAGAAGGGTTTGTAGGGCTGACTGCACTTGCACACCCTGCAAGGAGTTTAAAAAACTGGAGTCATGAGGGCCTAGGTCTTCATGGGTTTTGAGGTGTCTCTCCTATTTAGATTGATAGGTTATGGACTCTGACTTAATTGGCATTTTAGCACTCCGGGAAGGTTAGATCAGCAGAAAGCAGAAGGATTTCAAGATTGTAAAAGTACTTGTAAATGCATTGTTTGGGCAAACATCTGAAAGCACCTAGCAGGACAATAATTACTTTATCAATTTAGGTGCCAAAACAAAACACTTATAAGCAGTTTCTGGAGAGATCTGTCCAGTTAAAAAAAAATAAAAAGCTGGTAAAAAGGTTATCAAAGTGAAATAAATGCTGAAAGTCAAACAACACAAAACTATTCCTGCCATAAAACTGTACTGAATACAATATAGTATTCCAGTTGTGTGTTCAAAGATATGAAGAAGGGATAATAGAAACAAAGAAAAAATTAACCCACATCTGGTACATTTTGAGTGACTAATCATTATGTGTCTAGTGAGTACAAGGGAAAATATATGGAAAAGGTCAGAAGCACAAGGCTCCAACAATAACAATCAAAATGTTTTTCCAAACAAACCAAATATTTAGATTCACACATAATTATGAGGTATTTCTTCTTAGCAAATAAAAATTTTGTGGGGAAAAACCCCGAAGGACACAGGAATTTAGAAGGAATCACTTAAAACCTAGATTCTAACAACCCTTGGTAAAGTGCCAGCAAAGGCTGAATCTAAGTTGATGCCAGAGAGGAAATGGGAGGCACTAGGGACTGAGTGCCTACATTTCTTCGTTCTGGCACACTGCCATGCTGTGATATTGAAAGGTGGGAACTGGCTAATCATGCACAACTAGGCTGTTAAAAGAAAAGGTTATCCAATTTTTGCAGTGGAAACCCAAGCCAGTATCAGTGATTTGAAGGTGCAACAATTTACCTGCCATATTTTTCTCTGAAAATTTTGCATTAACTTTGTGGAAATAGAAGCATCATGGAAGTGATTCAAATCATGTTTCCCTCCTCACTTGGGAAATGGTTGAGTGTTGATCGCTGCCCTTGACACACTCTGTGAGCTGTAGGAAGATATGAGGAGACACAAAACGTGAACTAAGCTGTGCAGAGATTCCTTCAGGACATAACATTTCCTCCTCAGCTTTACAGTCACCAGCATATTCTCTGCATTGAGGAAAAACACATAAAAGAAATTCAGGCTCAAAAGGTTTCTAACAATGAAATATGGAGGCCCAAAATTCTCAGAGGAAATATAACATGTGCTTCTTCATTCCTATTTTTTTCCCTACAATCTTCTTTTGGGTATTGTCGCAGAGAAAAGCATTTCATTCAGGGAAGTTACAAAACTTCCATTTTTCAACTCAACTTCTTTCTTCTTTTCCTGCCCTTTATAGTCTGAGCTTAGTTTGAAGAGTTTAAAATTGTGTGACAGATTATAGAGTCCCTCCTCTGTTTGACCTGACAGTAACAGGAGAAACTGGGAAGATGGCAAAGGGACTACATGGAAGAGGAGGCTCCCCAAAGCTGTCATAGCAATATCCTGCATGCAAGGAGCACCATGCCCAGCCTTCAGTAAGGAGGCACAGACTAAGATGAAGAGGGAAAAAAGCTTGCAAAAGAGAATAAAAACTAAACTAGAAGAGCAATATGGAAAGACAGAGGGAAGTAGAGGAAATCTGGAGATGGATGAGTAGAAGCAAAATTAAAAAGAAGAAATTAATGCTACCAAATAAGGAAATGGTAGTGAAAGAGAAATCAGAAAAATATAAAAATTATTTCAAAAAGTGAGATCAAGATGAGAAAATGAAACACCACCATTACCTACAGAAGGGCATAAAGTAAACTTCCTCTTCAAGCCATCCTCCTCTCTGAGGTCAGAACAGGTACCTGATGTCAGCCTTTGGGGAAGGGGGTGGGGCTGCAGCCTTTTGTTCCTGGCACCCACAGCCACTGCTCTGCCTCCCTGCCGGCCTGGCACTGCCACGCTCTCAGCCAGGCTGAGGGGTGAGCCACAGAGCACCTCAGTCCTGCCCAAACACTCCGGTGTGAACCCTGCAAATTTCTTCCAGGGATAGCAGCTCACCACTTCTCATGCATTGTCCTCCACTTTTTCACATCTTTAACTTAAAAGTGTGCTGTGGCTCAGATAAAGGAGGATACCTCTGTGTGGTTGTGTGGTACGATAATGAGGAAACAGTTACCTATACAAATATACCTGTCAAAGATTAAGGGATTAATTTGAGACAAATAATGCTCTTCTGTATGTGACTGACACTGGATTTTTACTTTCAGATACTCTTCTGTTTAAATCTCCTCAGGACATATTAAGCTAAAAAAAATTAAAATCCTTGGAGCACAAATTTACAGTGTTTCTGTAAACAAACAGAAACTGCTCTTTATAGGTGTGGCAAGAAATTAATCTTGACCAGCGACATACTGGTGTAAGGGGTGGGTTTATTTGATTGTTTGTTTGAACTTAAATGGCATTAATTTGTTACTGACTGTCAATAGACAGCCAATTAAAAAGAAACACAAGGACAGAAGAGCAAGTAGGTGCTTCAGGAAAAAGGCACTTCAACAAAGAAAAGCATTGCTTTGAGAATGAGAAATATATCTTGACTTCAGAGGGCTGCACTGCAGTGGAAGAATAGATCTACTAAGCTATGAGGGCAATTTTTTATGTCATAATGTACTTGCGTCCCTAGGATTTATTTAGGATATAAGGCTACAAAAGAGTGTGTGCAAATGTTAACCAGCTCAGTTAAGAGTCTTTTCCCCAGCAGTTCCACAGGAGCCCAGCTGTAAAAAATCATTCTCAGCTGTTTATGCATCTTAGGCACAACCAAGCTGCAGGAGCTGTGATGACCAGGGAGGGAGCAGAAGTCCTCTGCTCTGCACATCCCTCCAAAGGGACCACAGCTTGCCCTCTTCTGCCAAGGGTGCTGTGCAGGGTCTGCCAGGGAGTGCTGTCCTCCACATGCTGGGAGGACCAGTGCAGCAGGTCTTGCACAAATCTTGTCTTGCACAAATCAACCTCCACAAAGCCAAGACAACACAATGGGCTGCTCTGAAACTAATTCAGGGCAAGCAACCACACAAGCACTATCCCTGCTCTGTCAGGGCTCCCACACTTGGTGTGGGCATGTTCTACCATTCTGGGAAATACCAAGAGACCTTAGAGCTGTACAGATCCCAACATGAGAGTCCTGTAATCTGGCCACAATAATGTTAGCAGCATACAATCACAGGGAAGGCTGTCCAACTGAGCAACTTCAGCTCAAGGTAGAGAGAAAAACTAAGTTGACACCTAATTTCTGAAGTCAGTTCTTCAAAGCAGGAGCTGCCAGGCCTGTACATTTGTATGGTCCCTTACACAGAGTGGCCTTCAGGCCAGCAGCCACAGCTTCAAGCTTATGCAACACAAATGCTTATTAATAACTGTATCAGTTTTACAACTCTCTAAAACAGGTTGAACCTCCTCCCACCCCCAGTCCAATCAATCAAAAACCCTTAAAATAAATCATCTCATTCATGGCTATAACCAATCTCAGAGAGAAAATAAGAGTAGGTATTTTCTATCACACAAAATTGGGTTATCATGCCCAATTATTCTTAGGAGAATGTAAAAGGCACATTTTTTGTCTATGTTCCTCTCACTCTCGGTTCTAGTTTTCTCTGACCTTGCTTCTTACTCCTTCACTGGTGAATACAATTTTGAGCTCAATACAATGGGAGTCCCTCTCCCATTGCTACTCATAGACTATGTGTGAGCACAAGGGGCAGAGGCTGCCCCAGACACTTTCTGTAAAGCCAAACCCAGACACAGGCTGTGGATAACACAGTGACACATTTCTGTACCTACACTGCTGTTTGCATAACAGATATTTATTGTCTTACAGTTGAAAAGCACCATTAAGTACTTTCATTTCACCCGGGAAGCACAGAAGTGTCTCCAACATAGAAGACAAATTTCAGATATTTTGTAACTGGGTAAGTCATTAGTTGGGAAATTGAAAATCACTGGTGTGATCTGAGTAACCACTGAGTTCCAAATACAGCTTCTATTGCATCAGTGACACTGATGGCACAGATATAATACCAATTTGTAAAGTATGCATTCAAAAATGCCATAATGCCTTTTCACAGGTAATTGCATCACAGGAAGAAAACACTGCAAGTGAAAAATTAGTAACATTGCAATGAAACTGTAGGTGGACCTGCACATCCCTTGGCAGACATAATACAAAATGTATAGATGTGGCACAACCATTTTAACTTCTCTAAGACCAGTAAATACCAGACAGAAGTGTAGCCCCTGAAACTGGAAAGAAGGTTCTGCTAGAAAGTCAAGTATTTAAAAGTTCCTACACAAATCACCAGAGTTTTTCACTTGTAATAAAGGAATTATAATTTACATCCACTTGTCTGGAGGTTCACCTGGAGAATAGCCAGGGCTAGGATGAGTTCACATTTCTAGAAAAAGATCATGTGTATTCCAACAGTAATAATGAAGAGACCTAAATTACCTCTGCTAGAGATCTTTGATGACTCCACATGACTGAAAGGGTCATGGCATGATTCTCTTCATACTTAACTGATCAGGTAATGCGACCCACTTTTGGAGAGAAACAGTGACATTTGGGGAAGGGCGAAACAAGAAGCAGAATTTTTTCCAAGAATAATTTTTCTAAGCTTGCAAATTTCATTTTAAAATATAATAATAAATATCTGTCTTTAAAAGAAGAGAAGGGGAAAGAAGGGGAAAAAAAAAGAAAATTGAAAAATGTTTTTTCATCTAATCATTCACTGGAATATTTTAAGGTTCCTCACCAGCTGATTGGTTAAAGTAAGTTTAATAGAGGCACAATGTACAGTCAATTTTTTTTACATATAATACGTTCCCCAAGAGTCACTGCATTTCTCCACAGAAGGAGACTTAACTAAAAGAAAACATCAGAATTCTTAGAATTCAAGTCAGAAGACTATAAAGAAATTCCTCCAAATGATCTTCTTTTGTTTTCTTTACCATAAGAAATGTGGCGTTTTTGATCTTTTAGACTACAAAGTTGTCAGCAATTACAATTCTCCCTGTGTTGTCTGAAATAGGTGAAATAAGGGGCAGGGATTAAAACCTGATAGACTTAATTAAAATGTTTCCAGAACCATGCTCAGAGAGATGAGTTCCTCTCAGAAAAAAATAAAATTAATCTTTAGTGTTATGACATTTCCATCCTTCTTTTTTGAATACACTGTTCAATCC
This sequence comes from Anthoscopus minutus, assembly GCA_013399455.1. Taxonomy (NCBI): domain Eukaryota; kingdom Metazoa; phylum Chordata; class Aves; order Passeriformes; family Paridae; genus Anthoscopus; species Anthoscopus minutus. Next base: position 124,320 of record VWYI01045475.1, read on the forward strand.
ATTAGTATTTCCACTAAAATCTTTCCATTAAATTAGTTCACTAGAGTTACACTTGTATAGTCTGTGAATACAAAACCAAATAATAAGACTCATATAGTTTTATCTTCATAGTTCCATGAAAGATAATAATGATATCTAATGATTTCATCACCTCTTTAGATACTATTCTAGATACTGCTAACATCAGCTATGACAGTCATGTATCCCTCTGTAGCAGAAAAATAGACCTGTACCATTCAGGGAAACTCCTCAAAAGAGTGGGATGTGGTGTCACAGGTAAGGCATAGGCCAAGTTGCTTGCCCCATTAAGGGCATAAAATTAGAGAGGATGTGGTGATTTGCCATGAAAAATAGGTGGAGCTAAAAATATGAACCTTCCAGGTATAGGTGACACGTACTTGTGCTTGGGGGTACCCTAACCCAGGCACAGCACCTTGCACCTGGGTTTTTTTAACTTCACAAGGTTTGCACAGGGCCACCTCTGAGGCCTGTGCAGGCACCTCTGGATGGCACCCCTTCCACCCAGGGTGTGTCTGCACCTCACAGCTTGGGGCTGTTGGCAGACTTGCTCAGCGTGCCCTTGATGCCGCTGTGTTGCTGACCAGGATGTCAAACAGTGCCGGCACCAAGCCCTGCGGAGCAGCTCCACTTCACACTCGCCTGCCACAGCACCCATCCCTACTGTGACATTCCCACAGCTTCTCAGGAGGCCTGCTCCCTTCTCTGACTCAAGTAAGGCTATTTCCAGTCTCCATTTATAACTTAAAATTTATTTCACTGCCTTCTGCCAGGATGTTTGTGAAGGGAAATAGTGTACATACAACCCAGAATCTCATTTTCAGGCTTGGTGATTACTTTCACTTCCTACAGCTGGGAGCTATGGTGAAACCGGAAGCACTGGCAGAAAAGCCGTGATTTTGTACTCTGGATCTGCACATCCCAGCTTGGTGCTCTGCTCCTCCCAGCCCTGTACCCTTCTGCTGCATTGTGATGAGGTCCTGAGGCAGAGCAACCATACATTTCCCCTCAAATGGGGATTTAATTCCTTTAGCAATGATTAGGGTTCATTCATGCCCTTTACAGTCCAGCACTGTCTCAGTCTCATTGCATTCAAAATTGAAAAAACCCAAATATTTTTCAGCTCACATGGTTGGATTCTTTACTGTTGATGAGGTCTCAAGTAATTTATGCATTTGGTAAATAATCTGTAAAGCTGCCTAGAAAGATTCTCAGATAGGATAGAGGATTGACATAATCAAGAGAGACACGTGGACTCTCAGTCTGAAAGATGTCTGTCCAAAATAGTGGCTTAAAAAGTGCATATTAATGTGGTAGATAGGAGCAGTCGCCGCGGAAGATTTCGGGATGTGACGGAAAGCAGCAGGACCTCTTCCCCCCTCACGTGTGATATGCAATCACCCCCCATGGTATGCAACCCCTCCTAACTCCAGTAGTTTTCCACTCCTCACTAACCCTACCTGATTTCACCGTCCCTCTCTGACGTAGTGAAGCCCCCTTGACTATTTAGTTCCACGAGGTAAGGTAATAAACAAGCAGACATTTTGACCATCCACCACATTGGTGTCAGTGTGTCAATGGACCAAGTGGCCCGGGCGAGGCTGGGCCGCCATGCTGTTCTCTGAACCAGGTCGTCTTGTCTTCAAATCAGAAGGCAACATATTAAAGCATTAACTGTGCACCTTAGAAGTGTTATCTTCTGCATTACAGTGGATCTATTTCCACTGCTGCAAGACGCTGTTTCTTTCAGATAAAAGCAGCATAGTAAATGTCAGGATCAGTGGCACTGGGCTGATTAGGGGAGATGCTGTTCTGTTATCTAGAGAGTTCCACATTTTCTCTCCATCCAGATTTCTAAAACTGTCTTACTTCAGAAAGTCTCTATATTATACTTTAGAATGAGAGCCCCAGAGGGCACCATTCAGCCAACACAAAATTCCATCAAATCACTTGGGGTAAAACCTTTTGTTGACTTCCCTGACATCTCATTTTATTTAGCAATCTACTTTTTGGATAGAAACAGATGAATAATGCTTTGCTTAAAACTTCTTTTCTAGAACTGCTGGGTTTTTTATTTTACTGGGATTGTATCTCTTCCTTTTTTTAAAGATCAGCCTTTATACTGTGCAGCCGTTTCCAGCTGCAACAAGGCCTGAAAACAGTGAATAAACCAGATTTCCCTAACCTGTTGTGGTTCAAATGAACATAGAGAGAAATAATTTTTCACACAAATGACGAATTTGGTCAGCAGACTTAAGGTGTGCATATTTTACACAATTGAGTTGTGCATACAATTTGAATTGTGTGAAGCAGTAAGAAGCCAAAAGCACTTGAGAGGAGAGTGTCATCTGCCTCCCTGTCACCTAATCATGGTTCCTGTGTTTACCACCAGCTTTAGTATAACGGAGATAAGGCTTCCTTGGGCACTTCTGCTGACCCTTAGCAAAACCTTGGCCAGCCCTGCATCACCCTGGACTCCCAGCTCCCCTCCCCTGAGGAGCAGCCTGTCCTTACTGCTCCAAGACAGCCAGAAGCAAGGAAGAGAAAACTTCTACTGCCAGGAATCTGTTAATCACACTTATTTGCTAGATACTCTTTTTTTTCTCAGTTTTCCTGCGACATTCATCTGAAATCCATTAATCCAGTGGTCTCAAAGGCATTAACTCCTTGCAGTCTTTCTTCTTTAGAGCTGGAGAGGTTTTCTTTCAAATACAGTGGAGGTAAGACCTGAGGTGACTTCTCTCCCTGAACCTTGTAATCCCAGACATAAGACTGAGCCAGTTGAAATAGATTTTTTTTTAAAAACAGAAAATAGGTCAAAATAAATCAAAATTATGGTCTGTCAGGCTGCAGATCTGCTCTGAGAAGGGTTGGATATCCCAGGTGCTTTTGCCTCAGGTTCATCTGCAGAAACTAAATACGTTTTAGTTTCTACAGCTTTTTTCAATACAGAACCATGTTTGCTTGTTTATTCCCCAGAAATCCTCTGGGGGTTTTAAAGGACTTTGTAAACATTAAGAAGGCAAGGGATGATAAGCACCAATAACCCACTTGTAGTATGCTGGATTTTAACATCCAGGCCCTTAAGTATCAATTTAGCCAGTACATTTTTAAAACAAAGGAATATTTCAAAAAGAATAGTTTTCATTGAGAATGTTTGTCTCCAAGGTCCACAAACCCTCTTGGGTATATTTTAAAATATCTCCTATCCTATATCCTTCTGCAGAGATGTATTGATTTATTCCCTTTCCCATGCATGCATACCTAGAAATATTTTAAATTAAGGATAGAATGAGAAACTGATCACAGACAGCATTGTTGTGACCATGTAGTAATTTGTAAACTGACAGAGCCAAAATAAAGTTTGTTTTCACTTGTATTAGACAGAAGATACTGACATAATTTGTGGGTAAAATAACTTCCTAAGAAATGATCAATTTGCTATATATTGGTAATTACCTTTAGATAATTTTATCAACTTCAGTTCACTCATTAGTCCATCTCCAATGCTCCTCCTTGCAGAACTATGGTGCTTGCAGGAAAAACCTGCTATGGGACAATGCAGGGTTTTGTTCTAATATTTAATAAGGAAATACGCAAAAACGAGTCTTTAACAGCCACATTATGGAAGGATAAGCTAACACAAGAGGGAACAGAGTGACTTCTGAAGCACTTCATTATTTCCTGGATTATATGAGACGGTGGTATCATATGGGACACAAGGAAATTATTAACTGCAGCCATAAAGGCAAGGGAATCAGAGCAAATTTTTGCACTGTAGGCTGAACAGTCTCTAGGTACTCTGAACTCAATTCAAAATGTAAATGCCACTGAATTCTTCCAATTTCCCTGCTATGCCTCAGAGACTGCTTGAGAAGTGAGGAGCCAGTCCCTCAGCTCCTCAGTGGAGGATGCCCACCCTCCATCTGCTGTCTCAGAGCTCGGGGAAAAGAGAGTGGGGACACAGGTTCCACCTGAGCAGCACTGCTGAGCCACTCATCAGCCTGTCAAATGTCCCTCACCTTGGCTCACCAGAGAACTGCCTTTTGGGAAGAAAGTACAAGTTGTGTGAGAGGTCTGCCACCCCAAACAGTACCTAGGTCTTGCATTTCTGCAGGGAAAGCTTAGTGCCATGACTGAGGGGGGTTACTTGTCTTTTTTTCAGTGCCTGCTTGGTCTCAGAATGACATTTTAAGCCACAACTGCTGTTTCAGACACTCTACAGGGCCAATTTATCAACTCATATTGATCATGTTATCTCCATACTTAACAAAATTCATGTGAAAGAAGCTCAAACCAGTTCCTTGTTATTGGCAATGCTGATGTGATATCCCAAATGTTCTAGTATCACCTGCCTCAGGTGACTGAGCAGGTGTGGAGGGACACAATGCTGCTGGGTGCCCACAAACCTGCTGCTCTGGTTACTTGGGAGGTGCTCTCCCCACAAGCAAGTGCACTCAGCCTGTTTAAAAGGGCGAATAAAGGTGTAATGGTGGAAGACAGACTATCTTATGAGTAGACATGAGCATCTGAGAATGCTTGAGGGGATAAAAATTTAAGGCATAATGTATGTAATTACATACAAGTGAATTATATTTCATCATCACCTAACTAAATGCAAAGTCTATCTTTTGGGATAAAATATGTATTTGTGTAGTTAACTAAAATAAAGTGAAACGTTGAAACAATAAAATTTACCCTTAAAATTTTTGTTTTGACAGAATAACATTTACCCATTATACAATTTAAATACAACACATCAATTTCTTTCTTCAAAAATTCACTGTGATAGCTCTGAGACAGGGTCTCATATTTCAGTAGAGATGATGGTTCAATGTCATTCCTAAATAAAAGTATTACCATACACTGTGGGAAACCATTCTTGTGAAAGCTTTGCAACACTGTCTCCATTCACAGAACCAATCACATGGAAATCTTGGTCTTCAGCTTATGTGTTTCCAGTCTCTGGGCTGGACCGCTGCCCTCTTCATTGAGAACAGCTTTCCCTTGCTGTCTGATCAAGAGTGACAGCTTCCAAAATTTTATCTTTTTTGTGCTTTAAAACGAATACATTAGGATTAGCCAAAACATGGTAGAAGTTTCTGACTTCAGAAGTTGGAGACATTTGGAGAGCATCTGTAAGCTGGACATGGCAGCTGCTAGTGTAGTTCAAATCTTAAGGCAGAAGGTCTAAAAAAGGAATATTTTCAAGTTTGTGAGGTAATGAGTAAAAATTAATTTAGTATTATAAGAAATTGTATAATCTTTACATGAAACTTGTATGAATATTATCTGTATAAGACATTATTATTAATTATTATTTATTATAAATTGTTTACTGTTAATTATAATAATTAATTATTGATTATTAGTTAAAATTTATTTGTGTGACTGCAGCTAATTAACCCCAAGCTCTTTTATTTTTGTTGAACCAAAATCAGTCTTTCTTTGAAAAAATATATTGCAATTGTTTCTCTCTTCTAAGTAGCACTGCTGAGCATAAGGAGAACAGCAATGCCAAGCTCTAGCATTTATTGAACTTTCAAGAAAGTCCGTTTGTCTTGGTTTTGTCGGCCTGGAGAAAAACTGCATTCTTCATGGAGGTCAGCAGTGGTCACAAAGCAGAGTATACAGCACAATGGACATTTGTTTTGATTCTAGTCATTCACTGGTAAATGGTAAGTTAATTTGACCCTTGATCTGCTCACTTTTCTAAAAATTAAAAATGTTGTTAATACAAGAGAGAGAATTTTGTGCTTTATTTGTCCATTATGTTGCAGCTTCATAAAAGGAAAGCCTATGTGTTTAGTCCCTGTAGTCACACTTTTGTCTATGAAGTGAAAATAAACAAAATATCATGGGACAGGCAAAATTCTTAATTGGTAGTTCGATTCTTCTCTTGTATTTCTGACATTAGTCATATCTGAGAGAATAACAATTACTGAAAGACTGCTGCCTTCTGCAACTGGGTCAAATTCACATTAAATATTAATTTCAGTATTTCCTTTACAAACTTATTTGAGAATGTCCAGAAATATACATGTGCTGAAGATACAAAGTCCACCCTGTTTGTGAAGGTAATACCATTTGCCTTCTGGGCAAAGTGGATGCCGTATTTATAAATAAAGATGGAGAAACCAAGATGCCCAACCATCTGGGGAAAAGAAAAGCCAATAAACGTCTAAAATAAATGTCTGGTTTTAGATTCTGCATGTGCTTTATGCGGGGAGTGTGCTTGAAAGAAAAGATAGTCCTGCATACAGCAAGAATGTGAACGAGTGCAAAAGAAGCACCTAAGAAGTTCCCAGTCCCAAAGACCTCCTGACCAACTCCATTACATATTCATCAGGTCATGGGAAAGGTTTGCTGGTGATCCAGACCTGCTCAGAGTAGTACAAAGATAAGTGGCACTAGGAAGGACCTTAGGAAAATTATTGCCAAGGCCGTAAGATACCAGATGAAGCGTGATAGAGATGAATGTAAAAAGATGCACAAGATGGCAAACGATTCACACATAAAATTCTGCTTCTGAGCAAACCAGAACCCCTCAGGACTGAGGCCTTGGGAAACAGCATCTGTTTCCTTATCAGCTCAGTGTTAGGTGGAAGCCAAAAAAGCAAGGAAAATGAAATGATATATCAGGTAAAAAACTATTCCAAGTGGAAAACGAGGAATTCCATAAGAGATCCCTGTTACTGAACAGACAAATCAGGGCAGGCAGAGGAAATCCAGTGGCCTGAAACTGGTGGATGTAGGCTGAGACAGGAGAAATAAATTTCACACGTATTTCTCCTCCTATTACAATTCCTTAGGTATCTATTTATGGACACTTTCAGGCTAGGTGGATACTTGCTCTGAACCAGTAAGCCCTTGTTTCTGTTTTTACAGGACACAGGAGGGCTGTGTTAAATTCCAGCTCATTCACAGAGACCAAGTTCCTTGCCTGGTCACTTAACCTTGAATAAATTTTCCCAGACATCTGAGTGAAGATAAAGTTTGTGACCTTTCATACGGAGACTTATGTACCTATGACAATTATTCCCACTAGTTTTCAATGACCTTTGCAGAAGGCAGGAACATTGTGAGCTTTGAAAACCAGGAGTCCTTGTCCTTTTATTCAGCTTGAGAGGCAGCCAACACACCTGTAGATGCCAGAAAGCAATTACAACAGTAATTATTTGCATTTTAGCGCCAAAATTATTAGTCTTACTGTGGAAATTCAATCTAGTTAAAAGTTGGCTTCTGTTTGTGCCAAGACTGAATTGCTCTGTGTTTTCTGGAGCCCTACCCAACCAGCAGCGTGGTTCAGAAGGGTTACTCAGCAGGGTACAGAGCAGTTTTATTCAAATGCATATAATGAGAAGGTGTGAGAGAAATGGTTGAGTCAGACACAGCTTGCCGTTTGTCGCTGCCTGTGTGGGATTAAGCAAATGACCTTGTGATGAAAGCTCACTATTAGAGGGTTATTTGTGAAAGCTGCTTGGTACTACAATAACAAAATGAACATTTAACTGATGTGCTGTACAGAACTACTTTAGGAGATTTTTGTGTAGCGTCATGCACGTGCGGTGGGCGATGCTGCCTTCCGAAAGCAGTCTCCAGCAGGGAGCTCAGCCAGGCAGCAGACACTCCACACACCCTCCAGCACACTCAGCTCGCAGCACTGGAACCACAAGAGGGACCTTCAGTATGGCTGCCCAGAGGGGATTTATCACCCACCACTCCAGGGGACACCAGGACCCAAGGACCAGGATGGGTTGAGGGTCTGGGATTATATATGGGTAGAGGGGGGCAGGCCAGAGGGTCAGGGTCCAACAGGGATAAGGGAAAGTGGTGCATAGGCGGGGTTAGGGAGAGGGGAAACCAATGGGGTAACAGGGGTGGAGGATTGCACCAAAGTGGGGCCAATGGGGAAACAGGGAAGGGAGAATTTTCCAGGAGAAAGACAGAAAAGGTAAAAAGGGGAGGGATAGCCAACAGGCTAACTGGGTACATAGAACTGGGGTACATTAAAGTGGCTGTGCAAAGAGCTGTGGGGGAAGACTCCCTATATTTTCACATGGGGGAAAATCTTAATTATACCATGGAGGGTTCCTTCCATGCCATTATTGCCCTTGGCTCTGGAGGCTCCACATTTTTGCTCAACTGTGCACTTACATGTGATTAGTCCCATTTCAGCTGCCAGCCCCTGCCTAAGTCATACTGTGGGTGTACCCACATGGATGGACTTCAGAGCCATGTCACAGCTTCTTCCCAGCCCTGTTTTTGGCCTAGTCTCCTGCTTCTGGCTGGAGCACTTGGATGGATCCTGGTCCATTGCTTGCCAAGTCAAGGGCTTTCAGATCCCCATTATCTGTTCCTGTTGGACTGGGACTATGGTGAAGGGCAAGGTTTGCACTGACTCATGCTCAGCTCCTGGCTTCGCTGTCTCCCTGGAGCAGCTGGCCCTTGTCCCCAAGGTGAGACCATCCTGTCAGTACAGTCAGTGGTAATGGGTAATGCAGGCATTTTCACAACAGGTCTGCGTAAGTGTTGGGGTGGATGTTGAAGTTGAATGAGTCTTCGATAGGATAATTATTATTATCATGGCCCTCTGTGATAGTTCTTATGCTAGAATGGTCCTAAATGGAAAAATAGCTTTCTCCAGTAATTCCCTCTTACATTCAAAGCTGTCGTTGCTATACAACATATAAGCAATGGATGTTCTTCTATCTCAAAGACTGGAGAACGTGATGAATTTCTTGGTTTTTTTTTTCTAGTAGCTTACAATAGCCACCTTCAGTGCTAAAGCTGCTCATTGTTCTCATGGTTTTACCTTTGCTTTCAACTTTAATACTACTGCATTATTGCATCTCTGCATAATCTGCAAAAAGCTAGGCAGGGTTACTGCAACTCAAAGCTTCTTATATTTACACAAGGTTGATCTGACTGTGCCTACTTGATACATTTATTCCATTTATTTAGATCTGTAAATACAGAATGGGAAACACAGATTATCTCATCTTTATTTCTCCTCTGGTCAATTTGCTCTTTCCAGACCTCTCAGGTTCTCAATTTCCCAATGTCTTGTTGAATTTACTGTGCTCTAGCATTCACTCCTCTATGTAAGAATCAATGGGGCTACTTAAAGGAATTTAAAAGGTCAAAGATGTCTGAGAAATCCTGCAGGAAATCTATAGTTTCCAGTATCCTCTGTGTAGGATTTCAAGACAATTTTCCACTGGGAATGATACCTCCCTTCCTCCTTCTGTCTACATTCTTCCATTTGCCAAATATTAAAGCTGGCTTAAAAGTTCTTTTCTTTTGAGCGGTTCAAGTGAAGATGACAAAGGGACTCAAGCAGGGAGTTTGTTCCCTTTATTCTGCTGTTTCACTTGGCCTAATAAGACCTCAAAAGTAGACATTGCCTCTACCTACAGGCATTGCTACCCTGCATCCTTCGGCCATTACAATGATAATCTTATTATCACTTTGCATTAACTGAGGTGCTCAGTTTGAACTTTCAAGCTGCCACACCTGACAGCCAATAATGTCCAAGGCCATTTGTGAAAGATTACATGTATGCTTTATAGAGAGTCCACAAGAAACTGAAAATTATTCTATTCCAAACAGCTAGAGTACAATATTTTAGAACACCACCACAATCTACCATGAAAAAATAAACTCTCAGAAAGTACTAAATGAATAAAGAGATCTGGTCTGATTTTGTATCTGGCCTTGCTTCAAGCAGGGGCCTGTACTAGAGATCTCCTGGGGTCCTTTCTGACCTGAATGATCCTATAGTGAAAGTGAATCTCTCCTAAATCTAAAAGAAAGCACTGTGCAAGGCAGATCCTTAGTGGATCTTTACTTTTGGAGGCAACCATTGCATCTTCTGAAAATTCAAACCTTGTGTAAAACAGTTTTTCACTGTTGAATTTGGTCATTTGTTTACTAATTTTCACATTCTTGAAGCAATCCAGATGACAATTGTACAGAATTCAAAGGAAAAGCAGAAAGAAAAGAGAAATAAAGTAATTAAAAGTAGCATTCAAAGAAGCTAAATAATGTTTTTATCACTCTCCATAACACCTAAAGATTCCTTACTGCCAAAATTATACAAATTTATATCCAAAATTAGTATTTTTGACATCTGGGGAATTCTTTAGTACCTTTATGCTTTTAAGGAATAAACAAGGATGCTATGAGTTAGAACAATGCTCTTGGATTGCTTGAGAGATGAACCTCATGCATTCTTAGAAAGAAAGGGCTGATGGACTTTTTCAACTGTGGATCATGAACTGCTTTTTCCTTTCTGGGATTCAGCCTTGTCTGAACCTTTTAAATCAGTCTCTACTGGAGTCTTCCCTAGAAAGTGGTTATCTTAGGCTACCTATTTCAAGGTTTCTTGTCTCTTCCTTTGGATATAAAGGGAAGAGGAAGTAATAGATGGAGAGGGAGAAGTAGCTTGGAAAGTGGTCTAAGTGTCAAATTTTAAATTGTTGCTATGTCACATGCTATCTCTGAGAAGAGGATGTAATAATCTAGAAAACAGGAGTTTGGCAAGATCTATGTATAATGAATATTTTATACAGTGAACACTGCTTTCCGTGCATAATTTTGATAGTTTGAAAGAAGTCTTGCATCTGTTGTGATATCTCCACCTCCAGAAAAACCCAGAATGCTTCATTCATAGCACCCAATGGGCTTCTGCCTGGGATCATTAAGGCTTTAAAAAAGAAGATGAGAAAACTCCAGTGCGAAGAACAAAGCAGAAAGGAAGAAATCTGATTCAGAGGCATACAGGCACAGACAAATGTACAACATGACAAGTGGAAAGCAACTCTCCTGTCTCGCTTAGTAACACTGATTTCCACTGGAGGAAGTCCAGAAGAGAGGTTAGCAAAGCAGGTAATTCTAACTAAACAAAAGCACAGCCAGGTAACTTTAAAAACTCACCAGGGACATCAAGCCCAAAAGAGTGAAGGCTTTTTGTTGTTCTCAGCCATGGGAAACACTAAAAAACAAAACCAAAACAAACAAAAATCCCTAACAGAGCACCACCAACAAAAACCCACCCCAAACTATATTTAGTTATTTTTTGTTAGTGATTTTGCTTAGTAATTGGAAATGTAAACCTTTCTGCTAACACAGTAAGATGTAATTTATCTGCTAAAGGCAGTTGATTCTTCTCAGGGGAATTTGCTAATTTGAGAGATCACACAAGTAGCATGTTATGTGCTTGGCTGACACATTCTTTGATTATCTGTGATTCCCCTCAAAATTCAGAGGAAGAGTATTTTTCATCAATGAGGAAGGATTATCTTAGAGGCTGGTAACATTGCTAGCCAACCAGCACAGAGAGGTTAATATTGGTGGTTAATATATTTAACATGCAACAACAATTCAACTGACAGGTAATCCCATATTGGGGAAGATTAACCTTGCTGTGCAGGTAGAAAAAAGAAATTACTTTTCTTCAGAGAAGAAACCACATAGACTGGAGAAGGATGAACAATTGCACCAGACCTGGGAATGTTACCTCTTGAAAAAATGTATCAAATACCAGTTTGCAGATTTTCAGTTATATTATATTCTTAAGCAGGAGAATAAATATTAAAACTTTTTTTTTAAAGCCATAAAAAAACTACTATTTTCCATTATACAGTGTAGGAAGCACACAGATGTATCAGCCAAGGACACTGTTTCACAAACACTCTTTCTTTAAATACAGCTTATAATATTCACCTGCAAAATAAGGGCTCTGCTCACAGGTTTCTCATGCCTCTAAGTAGGGAGTACTCTTTGGACCATCAGAGATTGACCAGCACCCTTTTTAATACTCCAATATCATGCCACAGGGATCTGCCTCATTTTTAGAGCTGAAGTGTACTGAAAATGTAATAACCTTGTCTCAGCTCCACAAAAGAGACTGACATCATGCTTGAGGTTGCTCAGCACCCCAATTTACCAGTTCTTTTTCTTATTATACAGCCCTCTGGCAGCGAAGTAAGGCTTCCAATTTTTCTGTGCCCCACCTCCTGCCCAGCCCACAGAATAGTGTCATTGGATGGGCACCATTTTCCTTCCTCCTCTCCCCTAACTCAATAAAAATCCTATTCATGAACTCTCCTAATATCTCTCAAATCCAGACGTCTCAAATCCAGAATGATGAAAAATACTTCAAAGATGCAATGGGGCCACTGCAGCATTTTGCATCATCCTGCTGCCTCTCAAGGTAGTAGCAAAGAAGTGCTGCAAATTCCTTGCAATTCTGACAGTTAATCAAAGCCAGAGGTCATTTTGGGGTGGAGTGTAAAACCTTATGAAGAATTTGGCTAAAATATGCCCACCTCAGACAACCATATGTTGTGTGCTCAGATCATCAATGTGTGGATTCTTGAGTACTTTGCCTCTCTTTCCTTGCTATTCAAATCTCATTTAAGATTTCCCAGGCAATGTACAGCATTGTTAACCACAAAATCCTGAGGTTAGATCATGTAATTTAAGAAAAACAGATGGAGCAAAAACAGTGTTTTAAAGTAATAGTGACACAGAAAACAAGAATTTTAAAAGCCCTAATCTCAAGTGAGGCAATCAGGCAATACCAGCTCTCCTGAAGCTCCTTTTCCTGTTCTTAAACTAGGAGCAGAAAAAAATGTAATCAGCCATTTACTCTGGATGTTGTGATACTGTACTGGCCAAGCTCAGTTCTGGCAGCCCCACATTTCAGAAACCTGAGAGTAGAAACACTGACTCATGAATCCTGTAGCTAAACTGGTTTTCTCTGAATATGACTGCATGGGGATGCAAGCTGAGCTCTTTATTTTTACCAAGGCATAAGAATGTTTTGTACACTTGTTCGATATTTTCACATATTTAGTATGTTTCTTTGGACTGATTCCATGGCATTTTTTTTCTAAAATATCTGTCTATAACTGTAGAAGAAAAGATTCATTGTTATACATCCCTGACTGGAGCACCATCTTTAAACTTTAAAGTAAATATATCTGACTGAAAGCTGGAAGAATTAAACAATGTTAGTTTTTCCCATCTGAAATGGGACTGGTCTTTAAGTGTGTCTTATCCTTACTTTGAATTCTTTTACAAGCATGGACCTTGGAGACTAGAAACTTGGGTACTGCTTCATAGTGCTTCCATGAATTTTGAAGAAATGGAATTTTTTTTGTTTTTTGAGATAAAATACTTAGACTTTAACTTCCATTGTTTATTATGTTTCCTGGAATCCCCTCTGGAGAGTTTAGCCCACTTCTATTTGGCAAAATATGAGTCAAATCTATTGCTGGAGATGCAGCAGTGAAGGATGCTGGAGGCAGAGCTCATCTGAGTATTACCCTGTAAAAAGCAGCAGGCTGACCCCTCCGCTGTGTGCTGGGACTGCCTGTGGGTCAGTCATCCCCTGCCAGGCCTGAGTGTCACCAGAGCAGTGACCTGCAACACCAAGGATGCAATGGAGGGGAGAAGTCTCAATGTAACACAAGTACACACATACCCAGCTTCATTGGGACACTGAGATGCCTCTATACAGCACTTCATAGCTCTCATTTTACAAAAAAACCCTGAGCCTGAGCTCCAAAGGCTTTGAAAACTGCAAAACACATTTTAAAATTTGGCAGGAAAAGAAAAAGAAAAAAAAAGAAAAAATCCTTAAGTGAAAATAACCAATGAATCATTAAATAGTACTGAGTCTGAAAGTTTGTGTGCTGGTGCACGTTTTGTAAAAGGTGCTACCTTACAGTGCTTGCCCCTCACACTTCTGACAATAAGATTTCACTGCATTATTGGAAGAATAGTGCCTCAAAAGACAATACAGTCATAGCTGCTTCCATAACACAGGCAAAAGCCACCAAGGCCAGGACATTCACATCTATCTTTCCATGCTTTTGTCTGGCCCCAAAATCAGAATTTTCACTAGAGGTGACTGTAGGTTTCTGCTATAGTCAATGGAGAGGGAGATGCACCTTTGAGGGACTGACTCCTGCTTGCTGGCAACATTTGTTTTAGATTTTTGCTCCCAGTCTAAAGAGTCTCTGCTGCTGGAGAGTGTGACTGGGAGAGGATCAGAAGGAGTGTCAGATGCTAAGGCTGGTCACAGCCACGGAGCCCTTCAGCTGTCACTCCACTGCAGAGAGAGACAATAATATTTTACTGAGCTTGCTCACACCCCAGAATGTTTGAAGATATTTCCAAAGTGGTTAAATCTGTCTGGTTTACTGTCTTTTATTTCTTTCATGGAGCTAATTGTTAGCTGAGAGCCAGCACAAGCAATTCAAACACCACTAAAAGGGATTCCTCATCCACAGTATGACCTCTTGTATTGACATCTTTCCTTGTAGTCTTTACTATAACCAAAGCTGTGCTTAATAATGCTCAGAAAAAAAGATAAACACTATTTCTTAGAGCATTTTCTCTGTTCATTCCCATTCTTACTAAAAATACATGTACAGAAAGCTTGAATACTTTTAGGTGCTTTCTCTACACTGAATGAGAATTTTAAAAACAGAATCTAAGAAGTTAAAATGAGCTTTTGAAAAAGATTATTGAAATACTGAACATAAAAGACGGAAGTATTCAGCTAAAATGCTGGTTCATTGAAAGGATGCTCTTTCCTCAGGTTTATTCCTTGTTTACTTCAGACAGTCCAGGATGAGTTGGAGCTGGCTTTTCTTAAAAAAAAAAATATTCTGTAAAGCTGTGTGGTTTTGTGCCAGTGAGATATTGCAATGAGAAATATTTTTACATGAACACTTTAAAGTTGAGTTTCACAACAGTGACATACCTGTAGGCATTTGTGCAGCATGAGTAATAGTGAAAAAGACTAGCAGGTTGTTATAGCAACCAGCATTAAGCAATGACTTCATGAGGGGAGCTGAGTGACATCAGAAGAGCACCTTGAAAGCAGCTGCTTTGCTGTGAAGCTCTTCTGTGGTTTTAACCCCAGCCTGAGACTGAGTACCATGCAGCCACTCAGTCCGCTCACCTTGGTGGGGAGGAGAATAAAATAAAAAAAAGTGAACCTTATGGGTTGACATGAGAATAGTTCAATAATTGAAACAAAATAAAATATACTATTACTAGTTTGAATAACAATAATTGCTGTAATGAAAAGAGAAAGGAATAAAAAACCTCAAGAGACAAGTGGTACATACTGCACTACCCATTGAGTGATACCTAGCCTGTCCTTAAAGCAGGATTCCCCCCAGACCCAGCCACCTTCCCCCATTTGTCTGTGAACACAATGCTCTGTGGTATGGAACATCCCTTTGGCCAGTTTGGTCAGTAGGGTCCTAGACATACTTCTGTGGCTTCCTGTCTATCTCCTCACTGGCTGAGCATGACACAGAGAACCGCTTGACTTAGTGTTAACACTCAACAACTAAAACATCAGCGTGCTATCAACATTAGCCACAGCACTGTACCAGGAAAATGAAACTCTGTCCCAGCTGAAACCAGCGCTGACTCATTTTACAGGACAGACTGAATCAATTTATTTTCTCCCAATCCCCTGAAGTTTGAAGGAGTTGTGAGTGCAGGGGAACCCAAGCTTGTGTCTCATGCTCAGTGCAGGGATGAGCACAAGCAGCTGAATGAGCAAGACAGGAGCCCTATGAGCTTGGAGGATGCTCTCTTGTCTATCCCATAGCTCACCGAGCACTTCTAAGGATTTTTTCCCCAAAACTTTGCTTCCTGTAACTCCTCCAAATTTTCCCTTCAGACCAACTCCTTGACCCGAAGTTTCTATATCCCTCAAGCTTCTGTGTAGAGGGTTTCTGCCTTCTTGGCATGTAATTACACAAAGCCTTGAAACACCCTGTGGCAGTTTCAGTTCAAACCAGGTGAAAACACCAATTTCATGAAGTGGTTTAGATTTGCCAATTTGAATTTCCCGGCCAACGCACCAAATAATGTGGTGGCTTTAGAGCTATTTAAACTCACCAGTGCACTTAGTCATTCTGTTGCTGTGAGACATGATTTTAAGATAAGGGCAAGACAGGCTCAGATCTTAAGACTATGAAGAAAGCTTTATTAACAAAACTAAAAGAATAGAAAAATAAATTAAAAAATCAGAATGAAACTTCCAGAACACTTTCCCTCCCCTGCCCACCTTCTTTCTCTGACAATATAAAGCAAAACCTGGGATTTTAAATCAATTATCTCTTCTAGAGTAGTCTTTCCTCAGTACTCATAGGGTGAGGAGTTTTCTCTCACAACACCATGGAGAAATCTCCACAAAAACACAGTCTTCTCGTGGCTTTGCATCTTCACAAACAGCAGCTGCCTGGTTTAGAAAAACTTCTGCTATTGTGAAATTCCCCCCCATTTTCACAGCATCATGTCAATTTTTAAGGATGAGCTGTTCAAAGGAAAGTCTCTCTTCACTGGTTTCTGCAATCATCTTCATCTCCAAGAACAGAGGTCTTTTTCTTTTCTCCCTGAGACACAGAGTCCTCCTCACTCTCATCTCTGTCTCTCTGCTCAAGCTCCTCAGAGCGGCACTGCTTCTTCAACATCTGCTGCCTCTGCTCAGGTCCACATTTGAACACTCCATCATCCCCCCCATACTTGTTTTCTCTCATGAATTAAAGGAAATACTGTAGTATAGTCCATCTCCATGGCATTATCAAAAGAACTTTCAGTCCCTTCTAGGGACTAGGACATCTCCTTATTCTCTTTCCATCTGAAACTTTGACTGACCTTGGTGTCTTCATGTTGTCACTCTGTGCTTTTCTCTCACCCAAAGGAAGAATCGTGCTCTACAGGTCTCATCTGTGCACTGGAAGGGTTAACATTTCACCCAGGCCGGGAGGTGTTTGGGGCACGGTGATGGATTGCAGCCACACTGGGCTCCCCTCTCTCCCTGCCTGGCAGCTGCAGCTGCTGGAAAAGGCCATGGTGTGGGGGCCTGGCTCAGCCCAGAGCCTGAGGAAATCCCGGCTCAGCATGGGCAGGGGAGGCCAGAGGCAGGGCCTGGTGTTACTGAGATCTCAGCAGCTGTGACCTGGCCCAGCTCTGGCCAAGGCCCCCCTGGCCTCCCATCCCCACCCGGGAGCTGCTGGGACCGGCCCAGCCTGGCCCGGCCGTGCAGGCCGCGGCACAGCAGGGCCGGCCACACCGAGCTCCTGATATCTGCTGAGGCCAGAAGCCGAGGAGGACTTTTGGAAATTCCAGAGTTTTAAAATGTGATGTTCACGGAGGCAGACCCAGCTTCTCAATGGTTTACAAAGCTGTCAATTCTCAGAACTGGACAGCCATTGGCCTTTTCTATTCACAGTGGAAGCTCCCAGGAGCCTCTCTCAGGAAAACTATTTCTGTGAATGGTTTTCTTCCTTCTTCCTAAATATCAACCAATATCAAACCAACACACACTCAATGAAAAAGGAGGCCTACAAAAGGCAGAAAATATGACTGAGCTTGGGCTGGAGTTGAGAAGGCTATGGAGCTGTTGGAAGAAGTAGCTGATATTCTGAGTGGTATCTGAAGAGCCACTGATCCTTTTCATCCTCATAATGGTTTCTTCAGAAGCAGATTCACTTTCAGGTCCCTTCTCTTATTCCTGTCACCTGAGAGGCTTGAGAGTTATTGGGATGGAGGTTTTTTTAGATATTTACAGATTTTTTCATCCAGTTTTCTCTGCTTTGTTTCACGCTTTAGGCTTAAATAGACACAGGGTGGTGGCTTCTTGTCCCTGTTAATTCTTGCCAGCAGTGGCTTGGATGAGACCACCTACCTCATATCTTTTCCCCAAAAGATAGAGAAATAAGGAATCAAGGATTTGATAGGTGGATATAGAAGAAGACTATCTCCAGTTTTCTTCTTCCTTGGTCTCTTCAGCTCCCTTATCCAGCCCACAGTTTTCTATCATCTTGAAAGTTTCAATTTTTTGTGGCTTCAGTACAGCTTTTTATTCACCTGCCTGCTTATCGGCAAAGAGAACAAGACAAACAAGAGCTTGGTGCTTCAGACGGTAGGGAAACACATATGTAAGGAATGTAGCATCTAGTGAAAAAAAAAGCTGGTTTGGATACCAACATATTACTTAAGAAAGCCAAAGAGAACTGAAGAACCTGATTTATAGAAATAAGGCTACTAGTATAACTTCAGGATGCTTTTTCAGACAGGTTCCTTCCAGGCATTGCTACATCATTGCATTTCTGAGATGTAACCTGTTGGATCCAGGTGATCAGGAGATCACATGGATGCTGATTGAGTGCATGAGGCAAATGGGACTAAAGAGTGTTGTAAGACATCACTCAGTACAGTGAGACAGAGAAATGGCAGAGGGAGTGAGTAAGAAGGGCCAGATAACTTAGTCTCATGTGTGGAGGATTTGCAAATTCACTGCTGAGGATTAGTGCATGCACTAATTGCACTCCAGAAGCAGACAGCACCAGCCAGTGACTGCTTGGGTGCTGCAACAGCTTCTAGGGGCATGCATCAGGCCTTTCTGTTTTTGTGCTTGGCTGGAAAGATTGAACTTATTGCAAGGTGTCTGCTCCTGATGCAATGAAATGAGACCACAAGAGCCTTTTTGGATTAGCTTCTAGAAACAGAGAAGCGATTCCAGTCCTCCAGGCTCTTTCCAAAAAAATATTACCTTTCAGTCAAGATGGTAAGCATGAAGAAAGCAAGCATTCCCAACTGATAATATTTAGAACAGTAACCAAAATGGTCACAAACACTCCACACATCGAAGATACTGCATGAGTCATTAATAAGTGCTGTAAAGGACTCTTTAGCTGTGACAGGATCAGAAAGTTACGTCCCACCACGTTGTGTACACAGTCATTTCTTAATGACTCAGCGTGCAGTGACTTTAGAGAACCATGGTATTTAATTTCAGTTTTTTGCCCATCAATGGCTAATGAACCTCAGCAGAGAAAACAGAAGCAATAATTATTTGCACATCTGGGCATACGAGGACAAGAGAAGAAATAAGGGTATCTTAAAAAGATAGAGGGGAAAAAAGACTCATCAGCATGTCGAGGCATTTAGATAAATTGTCTGTGTAACAGAATTCTCTATAAAGGAAAGAAATAGTCTGGTTTCCCTTCTCCTTTTATCTTTGAATGAACTAGCCAGAGGAGGAAGAGAGATGCTATGTCCTTGGACAGCCCCTTTTTCCATAGGTACAATATAAATGCCAAGAGAAATGCAAACAGTAGATGTCCCACTGTGCTGGTTTTGCACTGATGGATATTTGGGGAAGAAGAAAGAAACCACCAATGGAAATTATTTCTCTGAGAGAAGCTGCTGGGAGCTTCCTCTGTGTCTGGAAAGGGCCAATAGCTGGTTAGCTCTGAGAACTGATGGTTTTTTAAGCCATTTAGAAGCTGGGTCTGCCTCTCTGAATTCCAAATTTTAAAACCTGGCAAGCCCAGAAAAGCTCTCCCTTGCTTCTGGCCTCAAAAGGTGACTGAGCTCTGGTGGGCCCAGCCCTGCTCCCCCATGGCCCATGCGGCCAGGCCAGGCTGGGCCAGACCCCAGCGGCTCCAGACCAGAGCGGGGCCAGGTCACAGCTGCTGAGATCTCACTGACACCAGCCCCTGCCTCCACCCTCCAGCCTGCACTGAGCCGAGCTCCCGCCGGGCCCCAGGCCAGGCCAGGCCCCCCCCACCACCCCGGTGGCTGCCAGGCAGAAGGGAAGAGCCCAGCACAGCCTGAAATCCATCACCATAACTGCTTCAGCCACTGACCACCACCTCCTGCAGGCCTGGGTGAAATGTTAACCCTGTCAGTGCACAGATGAGACCTGCAGACCTTGACCCTCCCCTTGGGTGAGAGAAAAGGACAGAGTGATGACGTAGAAAGACAGCATGAAGACACCAAGGTCAGTAAAGAAGAAGTCCCAGATGGAAGCAGAATGAGGAGGTGCCCTAGGAATGGGACTGAAAGTTCTTTTGGTAAGGCCATGGAGATGGACTATGATACACTAAAATATCCCCTTTAATTCATGAGAAAGTATGGGGGGATAGAGTGTTCAAACTGTAGACCCAAGCAGAGGCAAATTAAGCAAAGCAGATGTTGAAGGAGTTGTGATCCCATGAGAAGCTTGAACAGAGAGATGAGAGTGATGAAGACCCTGTGCCCCCAGGGAGAGAAGAAGAAGACCTCTGTTCCCAGAGATAAAAATGATCACAGAAATAGACATCTTCATCTATTTAAAATTCAAAAGCCTTTGCTTTTTGAACAGCTCATCCTAAAAATAATACCCCACAAGTTGACATAGCCCATGAACGCAGCTGTAGGAGGGCTGTGAAAATGGGAGGAGCTCCATGATTGCAGATTCTTTTCCCAGGCAGCTCCTATTCGTGAAAATAAAGGGCCATGAGAGAACTGTTTTCTTGTGGAGAACTCTCCATAGCATAGCAAGAGAAAACTCCTCTCTCTACAAGAACTGATGAAACACTATTGTAGAAGTGATAATTGATTTAAAATCCCAGGTTTTGTCTCTACTTTGTCATTTGGGAAAGAAAAGAAGTTGGGCAGGGAGAGGAAAAGCGTTCTGATGGTTTTTCTTATTCTTTTAGTTCTGTTAATAAACCTTTCTTCATACCCTCTAAGTTTGGAGCCTGTTTTTCCCTCCTCCTAATACATATTTCACAGCAAGAAATAAGTGCACTGGTGATTTTAGCTAGTGCTAAACCTACCACATTATTTGGTGCATTGGCAGGGAAACTCAGATTGGTGAATTTAAACCACTACACCCACATATTTCTTGACTTGTAAAAACTGAAAATCCCAAATCCAATAGCAGTCATAAGAGTCTGAAAGCAATCCTGAAAAAAATAGCATTAGCCTATAGTGTTTTGAGTGTTGCCTAAGAAGCTGAGGATAGAAGACAAAACTGATCATTGATTTTGGAGTTCACTTCAAGGTGTGCACTTTTTGTCCTTTGTAGGACATAGCAGCTCAAAAGCATAAAAGTAGCTTTCCAATGGAATTCCTTTCTAAATCTGCATTCAGATTATTCAGTTCAACTGTTATTTTCCTGATCCTGAGGGGATTTTCCCTCTCATCTACCTCAAATAAAGCTGTCCTACCAGTCGGTGTGGCCACATCTTTGAAGCTGTGCAGCTTCCTTGCTCTTCTTTCCTTTCTCCCTGCTCTGAGGAAGGGATGATTACTGGTTCTGCATAAAGATGTATGAAATGAGAGCTCTTCATCTTACCAAGATAAGAAATTATTTCAGCCTCATACATAGAGTGTTGCATAGAAAAAGGAAGCAAAATGCTTCAGCAGTTATAAGACTTCAAAATTCAAGCATACATTTAAACTAATAGACAACACATGATGTTTGCACATATATATACACACATTGCATGTATAGATAGACATCTATATAAAGCAAATCTTTAAACCAATAATGGACTCATACCAAGTATTATATAAATAAATGACCATAATTTTGGAAAAGATCCAATTTAATTCTCCACAAATTTGAATGTAACAGCAATTTCCATTAAAATGCTAGTGATGCCCTGGGCCTTTGGGTTTTCTGTTCTGCATTGGTGTGTGGCTTTTTGTTCAGGGTTACTAAGATCCTTTCACAAGGTGATGAAGACACAACAATCCTACTCCAACTGGGGACACAAGGACATTTTTTCCAAACTTCAGGCTCAAAGTATAAACAACATGGAAGGAAGAGGGCGAGCAAGTGGGATTCCTGCATGCAAATGGACCAAAACATAAAATGTGTGATCTCAGGACTGGGCCCTCCTTTATCTCTATTTTGGAGCCACCCAGGCAGAGCCATGATTGTAGCACTGGTGCTGTCCAGGTGTGGCATTTGAAGGCCTCAATAAATATCCTTTATTCCTCTTAACTCTGTCTAGCCTCTGTTCCAGCTCTTCCAGGCATTGCTAGACTGTTTCTGATGCCAGGAAAGGGAACAAAGTCACACCTTTCCCTAATACACTTACCATCACAAACTGAAACTAATTAATAAATTAATGTGTATGCCTATTATAAACTGAGCTTTATCTCACCAAATTTTAACCATATAGTTGGACATCTATCCTGATTTGGAAGACAGGTGTCTGCTAAGGATGGCAGAAACCTCCCTTGAAATTAAAAGAAAAAATGTAAATTAAATGTAAATGAATTATCATAATTTTGAAATCAAGGGGCTCTTGGGCAAAGATATGGGGATAGGAATAAGAGTTCTTTAGTAGTATGTATAACAAGGCAAANGTTCTTTAGTAGTATGTATAACAAGGCAAACAAACAACAATAACCACAGCATTAACAACAAAACAGGAGCTGGGGCCCCATGGCAGCCTTCTCAGCCAAGACGGGAAGTATGGAGTACAGGCTCTGCTTCAAAAGCCCCCTGTCGACAGTCAATCCCAGCACTCCTGCAGGGCTCTGAGGAACATCGAGCTGGAATGGCAGGGATGAACAGAAAATCCCTGGGCCAGTGGATGAGATGTCTCAGAAGATCCGTGGTGGCAGCTGGCACTGCAGCACATCCGGCAGGACAGGAGGTGCGGGGCCCTCAAAGGAGCAGAAAAAAGAAGCAGCAGCTCCGTCTGGGTGATGGCAAATTCCTCCCTCCCAGCAAAAACAGCTCCCAGACAGTGTCTCACTCTCCAGCTGAAGAAACCAGCTACGCTGCAGCTGCCCCCGCCCTCCCTTTCTCCTGTCCCCCCTTTCCCCCTGGGCCCAGCCGAATTTTCTTAAGCACCCAATAAGGACCAGCAATCAGGTTTCCCCTCAGCTAATGGGGAAAAATTCCATAGGCGCAAAGGAAAAAAAAGGAAGTAAACCCTCAACAACATCTAATCTGCATTAGGCATTCAGTTTGAGGTTTGTCTTTCTTATTTCTCTGCACATTACCTCAGCACATGTAGGTTGTCCTCAAAGTCCAGCCTGGGAGCACCCCACATGTCCTAGTTATCCATAACAAAAGACATAGGAGCTACCAGAAAATTCCTGTAAATACAGTGATTTCAGATAAAGCCTAGGCCAAATATATTTTAATTGCCGCAGCAGAGAGATATGAGTTGAACTTCACTTTAAATTTCATGGTGAGATTTGTATGAAAACTCCCCAAAGAAAGCTCTGTACCAGAAGAATGTAAAAAATGGTTGAAATTCAGAAGAAATTAGTGATGTCATGTCTCTACCTGATCTGCAAAGGGAAAGGAAGGATCCTCATCTATGCTGTATGTGACCAGCCAGCCATGGGAGAGGTGTGAGGCCTGGAACTGCCCTGTACATCCAAACTGAGCCAAAACCAGATTGTTATGAATCCCACCTGCTGCAGAACAAATCACTGATCAGGCACCCAATGTGATGGTCCACCCAACAGCCCCACATGATGTGACTGCAGGGAGGGCCTAGATCCATACAGAGAGCTTATGTACTGCACGTCATTGGCCTGATACAGAGCAGGTAAATGCAGACAGCCTCAGAAATGCCTTTCAGATGCTTCAGAGACACAGGCAGAGATGGTTGGATGCTGGCAGAACTTCAATTTGGGGAAGATGAACTCACTTGATTGCAGATCTGAGCCACATTTTACCTGCAAATCTGCCTTCAGTGAGTCACATGTACACATTTTCCTCCATGAAAAGGAAATCTCTTCTTCTGATTGCATCCATTCATCTTGGTCTTCTCTATTCCTTCTAAGGGTCCCTTCAGTTTCCCGTTAACTTCTTCATGCAATATTTCGCAGCTGCTCACTGTCCTGACATCTTCTTGCCCTTCCAAACTCTTCCTTATCTCATATTTTCCAGGTCTGTCATTGTCCTTCTCTGATTTTCTGCATCTTCCTCCCACATCTTACATTCCCATCTGCAATCTTCTGCACAAGATTTTACATTTTTTTAGCAACAACTGCTGACAAACAGTGGTGATTGTCATTGTCCATGGTAACCATTTGCCCACTTATATGGGCAAATATGACCAAAATCCATGCTGTCAGAAGGAATAATACCAAACCTATCCAATTTGTGAGATCACGTAGATCTCACAACTGCTCTAGACCAGGGGAACTGCACCCTAACACAGCCAGTGGTTTTCCCTGCAATGGCTCTTCCACTGCCCAAGACAAATTGCACTGTCACAGAGACTTGACCATAGGAATGTCCTTTGATTGCTAAATGCTAAAGAGCTAAATTCATATGTGGAACCCCAAGCAGATGCTATTGTGGTTCACAATCTTTTTTCTGTCAACAATGAACTCCACAAAGATTTCCTCCAGGTTAGGTTTCTGTTCAACACACCAAATCTGTGACCGTTAACTTCCACACTGTTATAATCTTACTGTACTTGTCAAGTAAAATTGAATTTGCACAAATTTCCTTGCCATTGGGTATGTAGAGTTTAGTTATTAAAATGTACTTTCAAGTTGGGGAAATGTTGTCAGCAGTAGGTCTGTGGCTTTGTAAATTGGCAAATATAAATCAAAAGAGTATGCTTAAAAAAACTTAATTGGCTTCCAAAATGAGAAATGAAGATGCAATTTTGAAAAATCTACAACAGTAATCTGAGGAAAGAGAGATAGTGTGCTTTAAGAGAACCCTTAAAACTATAAAATATATTCAAAATCCCATTTTTGCTTCTTTAATATAATGTAAAAGCTTCCGGCTCTAATTAAAATCTTCATATCACTCAACTAACATCCACAGCTACAAAGTGATAACAAACTTAAATCATAGGACTGCTCCTTTGAAAATGAAGAATTCTGGTCTTGGAGATAATTAAATCTTAATCAATTGAGGACTTATCTGATTATAAACCTGAGATCTTTCTGTCACGTTCTAATCATCATATACTTCTTGACTGTCCTAGTACAAGACTCCAAACACTGCTCAATCATTTAGGCCAAAATGAGAACAACTTTTCGGACATAGCTTTAAATGGATTAAGGGCACTGTCAACCTTGTCTTCTCATAACCACATTTTTGGCTTCTTAAGCCTAGTGCTAACACCATGAAAAGTCTGTTTTTTCCTAAAGATAAGACTGTTGCCAGTGCTTGATCTTGTGCAGGGCTGCAAATGGACTGTGGCCCTGCAGATTTCAGCAAGCAGATGGAAAGCAAGGATGTGTCACACTAAGGTCTCAAAGGATCCAGGCAAAAATATGTGGCACACTAAGTGGGACAGAAGTGTAGTCCTGTGAAGAGATTAATGACTGTCAGGTTGACAGGATGCAGAGAGAACTGAACATCAGCTTTGAGTAAGAGTGATATACTAATGGAAGTAAAGTAGATGCTGGCATGTGCCTTAGTAGAGAAAGACAGCACAGCCTGTGAAACAGTTCTGATCAAATGAAATCTAAATGCCAAACATAAGATGCCTATATTTTATCACCAAAATGTAGCTGGATCTCCCTCTCTGCTCTGCTTAGTTAACTGCTCTTCATCAAATCAGAAAAGCAGGTCACACTTATTCACAAGGCCAAATACAGAGTCAGTTTTTAATATTAAATAATGAAATTTAAGATTTAGAACAGATCTAGTTAATGGCAACAAAAACCGTAGGAGGCAACAGATCCTATTCTGAGTTTCTCATAATCTGATGTGGTTCACACATCTCACTGAGTAAACAGGATAATTTAGCAGCTTGCCTCCATTATTTCTTAAATTACCTTCCTATTTCTTTCATTGATTCTTCCACATACCAATCAAAAACATATGTTTAATGCGATGCTTTTCATATTTTTAGTGTCATATCTCTATAAAACTAGTGAGTAATTATGAATTCTTCAAAAATTTTCCTAAGTTAGCAACAGTGCTAGAGCAGAACCCTCCTTCAAAAGAATGACCTGTTGAAAAATAACAAAAATTACATTGAGACCAGAAATTTCATTAGTAAAAAGCATCAAATAAAGCATCCAATTCTCCAAAGATTTCATCAGTTCAAATCTCTTTTTATTACACTCTCCTGGGGGCAGTTTTAAAAATAATTTTTGTTATTGATCAGGGAAAGCATCCACCTGACTTCCTGAGCATGCAGTCTTCTCCTTGAACCGTCACCAAATGCAACACAGAGGTGAAAAGAAAGAAAATTTTGGGGGCTCCAGACAGGTCCCCATTGTGCAGCCAAGTGTGGCTGGTGTGGGGAGGTAGATTGGTGCAGAGAGCAGAAACTGAGTGAGGCACAGCTTCTCAGAGGCCAGGGCAAACTCAGGAAATTATTCCATGGCTCTCCAATCCTGGCTCAGCATCTCCTCTCTGTTAGAGGCTATGGCCGTGTAGCAATGTAGCTAATGGCCAAAAGATGGTCAAAAAGAGTCACTTGCAGAAAGTGAAAAACTCACCACTTCTGAACTGGAGCAGCAGTGGGTGCAATGACAAAACTTCTTCGTGTCCAGTGAGGAGGGGTTCACACTCTTATTTTATAAAATCCTTCTTAAAGTACTTTTCTCTTTATGAATTTCAGTGTAGATGTGGAGTGCAGGAAGGAGCTGCCTGGATTGCAAGAGACAAGCTGCCTGGATTGCAAGCTGTAAGATGATACCTGCTGTGCTTTACGTGGTAACACTTCTTCCTCTTACATTTGATGTGGGATGACATAGATCACTCTATGACTGGACTCCTCTGGACAGGTCAAGAGGCTTGGAGAGTTTGGGCTTCATTTCATTGACATGCTTTTCCCCATCTGGGCTGGATAGTACTGCTCCAGCCTCGGGATGCCTGCATGCTCTTCTGCTTCCCTCCTGGAGCATGTCATCAGCATTCTATGCGTTCACTGCCCCATCCATCAATGCTGGCAAAATCACACTTCCCAATATTGACTGCCTAACAGGTTCTTCCCTCCCTCTGCTTTCCTGAACCTGTCTTCACACAGACCTGCCAGTGATCCTGTGCTACAGAAACAGACAGACACAGGCTGCTGCACCCACCAGCTACACAACTGCACTTCACTTCGTTCTACCACAAAAAATGTATCAACATTAATTCTTGACTGTGAGTTCCTGCAGTGCCAGGCATTATCACAGCTGTGTGGTGCTGCTGGGTGGGCTCCTGCCCATAGGCTGCTGCTGCCTGCCCAGCTAAGCTGAGCCCTCTGAACCATCAGCATCCACACCCAGAGCAGGGAGCAGCCCCCCACCACCAGCAAGTCAGTGCTGGGGGCCTTAGTACAGGCACTTGAAGCATCATAATATAAATAAATTGTGGGTAAGATGAAGGGAAAAATAGTAAAATAATTTCCTTTTGTGTAATTACAATAAAAACAGCTAATTCTGGATAAAGTTATCACTTCATTCTTGTATCCATGGCAACAGAAATGGAGACTGGTAGACTGGCTGCAGCTGAATGCAGCGCTCTCCATCTCACAAGGCAGCTCAGCCTGGCCA
Source organism: Anthoscopus minutus (assembly GCA_013399455.1). NCBI lineage: Eukaryota > Metazoa > Chordata > Aves > Passeriformes > Paridae > Anthoscopus > Anthoscopus minutus. Next base: position 151,644 of record VWYI01045475.1, read on the forward strand.
GTGTTTCAGCAGGCAGGTGAGGAAGGGCTGGTCTGCTGCTGGGATGGGCTCTGCCCTATGGTGAGAGGGACCAGTGGCAGGGAAACACAGGTCCATGCTCATTAAGCTCTGCATAAGCCCATTACACTTTCAGAGCATCCTGCTCTACTCCCTGGGCCTTTTCCAAAGGCAGGCATAAGGAATCATGGAGAAATGCAAAGAACATGGAGTGCTCTTCGGCCCAAGTGAAGGCAGGGTGCCTGAGTTCTCAATCAGGAATCAGCACAAATCAAATGACAGGTGACCAGCTGAAGAGGACCAACACTTCTCAATGTGCAGCAGCAGGTTTCAGTGCTTGCTTGAGGTGCTAACTGAACTCAGCTGGGAAAGGTTGCAATCTGCCCTAAAAAGGGGCTTGATGTATTGCTGATAATCTGTGAGTTACGTATTGACATTGATATGTTTGTGCTTCCTCTGTGGAACTAAAGTCACAGAGTGCCAGTGAGCAGCAGGTCAGTATCCCCATTTTGGACAATATCCTCATGTTGGTCAGTATCTCTAGTTTGGACAGTGTCCCCATTTCATCCCCAGTGAGTCCGTTGAAATTATGTTGATGAACCCATCAATACTGTCTGGAAAATAGTAACTACCACACAGGTACAGAAGCATACCTTCAATACTCAGTTGGAAAATATCCTTTATTTCAAGTTCTCTTGCCTTATCTAATGTTTATTTTACAAGATTAAGTGCAAGAGATCGGCATTTGGATACAAATTTCAAATATTGTGAACAGAGGCCACAAGAATTGTATCCCAGTCACATCTATGTTTATTTGCATGTACTTATCTCCTGCCTATAATTAATTACTGGTCATGAAATTCTTCCTCATGAAATGGATATTAAATTTGATTATAGTAATCAGTTTTCATTTGATATTAATGTGCCTTTAAGTATAGCAAATTGCACTGCATTTTTAATGGACAATCATACAATACAAAATCTTAGGTGTTCCACTGATAACATAGCAGCAGAAACACATATGTTCTTGCAACTTCATGTATGAAGAAGCAGCCTTTCTAATCAAAGTACTGGGAATAATAAAAAAGCCTTTGAAACATAATATCATAAGCATTATGAAAATTGTGAACACTGAGCTTCTGGGAAAAATTAAAATGCTTTACTATGTTTTTCAGGTCACGGGAAGATGGGTGAATTATTTACCTCCTGTATGAATGAATATATTTACCTCCTGTAAAGAGGTAACCATATACAGAGCATGGGATCACCTCTTAGAGAAAAGTAGCTACGCAAAGTAGGACATAACAATCTGTGTTATGTAATATTCTTAATTTTTTTCTGTTTGTGAGTTGTTGTAGTTGTTGGGGTTATTTTCCTCAAGGGCAATATTTGACTGAGATGCTATCTTTAGTGGATGGCATTTCTATGGGGATATTTATTCATTACAAGAAACTAAGGCAGGGGGAAAAAAAGGTTTTAATAACTCTTTTTACCCAGGTGAAAGCCATTCAAAATGACCAAAGGAATCAAATCTCTTTTTTATGCTTTAGTTCAACTAGCTTTCTGTAGCATGGCTTTTGTAGGCAGCAGAGAACCATTTTATACAGAAGAGTTAGCCTTCCGCTGCTGTCCTGATACATGCAAATGTGAATTAAAGCTTTTTTTCTAAATATCCTCTATGCACATTAGTGAATAACTCATTCCACACTCAGAATATTGCCTAGTTTGGAGAGTGACTGGCATGACTTGGCTTGCACCTGTACAGCTGACTTCTATCCCCAGCATCCATATTGTGTAGAGGGACAGATCCTCCTCAGCCACCCTCTGGCAGCAGTCCTGCCCTACAGCTGTATCAGGGATGGGCCAGCAATCCCACAGGATGGACAAACGTGCCAGCACTGCCCATGTCCTTATCTTGTTTAGTTTACTGGTAGGGAAATAACTTTTATGGCTGAGAGGCAGCTTAGTTTCTCCAATTAGCTGCTCATCTGAAGGTTAACAGAAAGCTCTCACTGTCACACTGATGCTTAGAGTTAATCCATCAGGCACTATTTGCAGTTGATCTGAATCACTGGTGTGACTGGAAAAGACAGTGATGGAAGCAAAGGGGAAAGACTGCTGGCTGATCCCCACTCAAAAAAAAATTTGCCTCTGGATCCCAAGGACATTTACATGAAAAATCTTCTGTTTTCCTCAATATCTGTTCCATTTATTAACAGCAGCCTGTACTCTAAAGCCCTTTGAAAACCCTGTTATGGTGTTCCTTAAACCTAGAGTTTCTGTAGTCTCTACCTCTCCTTCACTGCCAACCTCTCAAGCATTTTAGCTGCAGTAGTGGTGTCCTTTGCCGGTGTTTCTTCTCTACATTTCTTCTGCCAAAACCAGACACGTTCACCTTAGTAAACTGAGGGATGTTAGGAAGATCAACTTGGCAGGAGGGGTCACAGCTGCAGTTCTGTCCATCATCCCAAGCAATTCCTATGAAATGTTCATGGGCTGGCACAGAAGGATCTTCTGGTTTTACTTTCAGAGCTGATTTCAGCACAGCTTCTGTTGCAGTGCAGTGCCTATTTTGAAGCAGAAGAGAACATGACATGACTGACATGGCCAGGCCATGCTGTGCTATTGCACTCCCCTGCTCCAAAACTGGCTCTCCTCCTCTCTAGACCTAGGGCTACTCTTTGCCAGGGTGGCACAGAAAGCTGGTCCTGGCACCATTTAGTGTCTCAGACACAATCTAATAAGCAGATGTAGCAAATGAGATCTCAGTGTAATGGAAGTTGGGATATTTAATTCTTGCTGCAAAATTTTAGGGACTCAGTTATTGCCAATCTATTCCCTTAATGTTATTCACCATTTAGACTCAGTAATTAAAGCCTTCTATTCCATTACAATGGAAGGGAAATGTCTTTTTATGAACCCTGGAAATTCTGTGGGTACCAGGGAGGAGCAAGCTGAATTTGTGACTGCTTGTGACTGGTGAGACCAGTGATGCTGATGCTGATGAGCTGTTGGGGAAGAAGAAGCTTCACCATCTGGACAGCGGCTGCACTGTGCCATAGCAGGGCCCACTCTGTGCCCTGCAAGGCCACAGCTGTGCTGATGGAAACACCAGGAGCTCTCCAGTGAACGTGGGCAGCTGTCCTGTCACGCAGCTCCAACACAGCATGTGTTGTGGGCAACACCTGAGGGAAATTACTGGGGTTTTCCTACAGAAAGAATGGTGGAGGAAATAAATATTTTCTCATTGTTTTCAAATATTTCCTCTGACATTTTTCAATTTTTCTTTCAAAACAAAACCCAGAAAAAATATTGATCAGAAGCAGTTTCTGAAATTTTCCTCTATGTGTTCTCTTTAGCAAATGTTGGTTTTATCCTGATCTTCCCTGAACAAAACAAAACATAATGTTGTTCTGTCTGCTACAGTAGCAAAGGACAGTGGTTTAGAGAGCCAGTATGGGATGCAGGAGAGCCCTGTGAGAGGATTGCACAAGGTTTAATCTTGCTTTTTGAAGCTGGATCCTTTCCTGTGCAGCCCAGATGGGCTATCATGTGAGAGCAAGGGCAATTCTCCTGTAAGCCACTGTGAGGCTAGGAGGATTAATGGTCCCAGGAAGCTCATGAAGCATGCACTGACAAGCCATATTCACAAGGATGGTACATTTTCAGAGACTTCTCGTTTAAAACAATTCCATTTATTTTCATCTTTGGGGCCTGACTTAGGCTTGCTCGTGTTAAAACCCTTTCCACCCAGCACAACACTGGCAGAGGTGACTGGGCACAATAGGAAGCGAAACTGTTGGTGGTGTCAGAGACCTAGAGTCACAATTGTAAGTAAAATTAGTGAAAAATTCAGAGGCAGCAACATTATGGCAATGCAGAATTGGGCAATTCACACTTTTATCTAAAACTCTAGATTGATCTCACAGATTCAGAAAGACATATGACTTTTACACGAGACATTTTTTACATTATTAATGGACTGCCTCCAGGATTCCCTGTTTGGAGCTGGGAAAGGGGAGTGTAATGGTGTGGTTGCTTTTAAAAAGATCCCACATACCTGAGGAAAATAAAATTGTATTATTAGTTCTTAAAATAAACAGGTTACTTTTATAAGTTCCAGGTTCCTGTAAAATGGTTTGTAATGTCGAATCTAAATATACATTAATTTCCTGAGGATGTTTTTGTTAGGGTACAACTTTTTTCTTTTGTACATGTTTTAAGAGTAGGTATCCCTACCCACAAAATCATTATTACTGTAGCTGAACAAACTACTGCAATGCATAATTTATGTTGTGTATTTATTTATTTCCATTTGTAAATCATCTAGATATATGTTTTTAAGTCAGCTCTTTGCATTGTTTTAGCATTTTAAAATTACTGTATTTCCCATTGTGGCTGACTGAGTGGTTGCTCAGGGTTAGACGTGGATATGTGAATTCAGTGAGTAAGCACCGAAGTCACCCAATATCTCTTCTACTCCCATACTAGGAAATCTCACTTCCAGTAGGACCTTAACCTGCATAAAGGATGTGTTTGGTACCCTCAAGGTGATCCAGTTTGAGATGAAGTGTGACAAGTTAGAGATGCTTTAAATAGTTCCCTTTCCCATTTACTTGATGTATTTTTGAGCACAGCAGAGTCAGCAAAACATTCAGTTTAAAATAATGGAGACTCAGGAGATTCCAACATACCAATTTCAGTTTCAGAAAGCAGCAGTGGCCCCTCTCTCTCCAGATCCCCTTGGCATTACCCTGAGGATGGTGGATGGGACGAGAGTACATTGGATCCTGTATAGACACAAGGCTTGCAGGTCTAAGGCTGTGAATCCTAAGGAGCTTATTGCTAACTCAGAAAAATTAAAAGCCCTGAACAAATACACAGAGACAGAAGTACAACAGGATGGGGGATTCAGCCACAGATGTGATGAGCTGAAAGCAGAGGTTAGTAGAGGGTCTGGGTCTCATGCATGCAATCTGTGGGGATCATACCATACTCTTTATGGACTGAAAGCACTCAGTTGTGCCACATCAAGTTATTTTCCAGTAGGAAGGCTGGAAATAACCCATATGGGATCAGTGATATGGGTGGGACAGTAATATACCTCATTACCACCTACAGAAACAGGTGCATCTCAAGAGCCTTCTTAGCATCACATCCCTGCAATTTCTGTGTATGCCTTCAGATGTGTTTTATCAGTTCTCCTGGGCCATTTTTTCTGACTTGAATGAGACCTTAGATCATATCTGCTACTTGAAATAAACCTAACCAAAAATATATTTGGGACAGCTGCCAAGATGGTGTGTCAAAAAATATGAGCTCTCTGCAACCTCTTCCCTTTGAAATAATTTCCTCTAACAAAAACAAAAATAAAAAAGGACAGGCTTCAAACAGTAATTGTAAACCTCCACCTAGGTACAGGCAGATTTAATGCTGTAGTGCTGCAGCTATTCAGACAGCTCAGAGCCATGGAATAAGGTATAGGAAGAGCTTTGTTGTATCTGAGGGTGCAGGAGTGAGTGATGTGCTGCTCTCAGGAACTGGCTCTGTTTCTATGATGGCTCTTACTGCAACAAGCTGGGAGTGGGTTGATGTGTCTCCTCTTGCCATCCTTTCCTCAGCCAGTGCTTGTTCCATGTCCTCAATCTTTCCAGGGGGTCAGAGACCACGTGCTGAACAATCTGTCAAGGTCTTCACTGGAGCTCTGTCTTTGTAATCTCCTCTTTGCTTGTTCAAACCTTGGGAATCATTCCAGACCCAAGGGACCATCAGCCAATGCTGAGGAGTCTCCCTCTAATCACAGCTTCAGAAAATAAGCTTTTGCTAATATTCTTCTCAACAGAAATTATAAATCCCCATTAATCCTTTTCCAATCCTGCACATCCATCAGCAGTGTCTGTACTGGTCTTCCCTAATGCTTGACCAAGCATTTTCCTTCTGTGCTCTCTGCTGCCTCAGTATGCCTCCTTCTCCACTGGCATTAGTTATGCCTGGAGAAGGACCCTTCTTCCACCCCAGACCCACACCTTACCCTGGGACCCAGGGAAGAAGCTGTGCACAGGCTGCTCCAGCGCTGCAGTCAGATGCTGAATCAGGAAACATCCAAAGAGAAACGGGAGATGCTGCCCCAGGGCAGGAGATGCTGCCCCAGCCCTAGCGGGCAGCTAAGAAATGGAAAGTTTGCTACAATCTCCAGCTACCAGCTTCTACTGGGTGCTTATGGGGAGCTTGGAGCCTAGAAGCCTTAGTACATCTATAGATGCTTCCACAGAAACGTGTCCATTTGCATGGTTAAGTAGCACAAGGAATCTCTGCCCTAATACCTGTAACTTCATCCAAAATCACAACCGTCTACTTCTGCCATGGCTGCAAACTACGACACATTCAGTAAAGAAGTGAAGGCCTTAGAGACCCTCTGAAGGAGGACATTATACCTCCAAAATCGTCACCTCAAAGCTGCTAAAGCAGGAGGCAGCCCCTGGAGCTGTTCCTTCCAGACAGACCGTGCCAGGAGGGCAGTTAGGCCATATTGTAGGAAAGGTCTCCAGGATCTGAGACTGTAGGTTTGAAATAGCAGCAGCAGATTTTAACAGCCTACAGACGTTTTGAAACATGGTAAGTCATATTCCAGTTAATTATGAGGGACATTGCAAAGAAAGCCTGATTCCAAGGACCCAGTGGGGCTACCCCAGTGAAATCTCAAAATACCTATCAAAGAGTCTGACTAAAGTATGACTTTCTGCAGTTTCTGGCTAATGCGCATCTTCAGGCTTTCAGAAAGACAGTGACATTCCATCCAAGGTTTCAAGGCAAAACTGAAAATATCACCAACTATCCAATACATAAGAATAACCATTTAACAGATGCCGATGAATAGTACTGTACACATCAATTATTTGTTTTATTAGCATCCATTCATCCTTAGCAGTCCCAGCAGAAAAGCAGGAATGTACTCTCTAATGCAGATCATTATTGTACTAGTCACAGAAAGTGACAGGACTACTGTGAGCTTGTACTGGTGGAGGACACCATTAATTATCACAGTGGAAGGAGGAATGATCCACCCAACTGCTGGTGTTCCTTGGAGCATTTATAGAATCGTAGAATGGCTTGGGTAGGAAAGGACCTTAAAGATCATCCAGTTCTATGCTCACCAGCCATGGTCAGGGACACCTTCCACTAGACCAGGTTGTTCAGAGCCCCATCCAACCTGACTTTGAACACTCCCAAGCATGGGACATCCACAGCTTCTCTGGGCAACATGTTCCAGTGCCTCAATTTGGGAATTGTTTGGTTAGCAGACAAGTGTTTTTAGTAAAACTTCTCTCTATTTCTGAAGGTTCTAAGAGTTTCCCACACAGCAAGATTTAAAATGGGAAAACTGTTTCAGGAGATTCCTGTGTAAGATGATGGCCAGTGACATGAGATTGAGAATGTCCAATCATTAGAAAATTAGTCCAGCTGCACTCTTCCAAAGGTGTAGAAAATATTACTAAAGATATATTTTGGCTTGATGTATAGGGACTTAGCTAAAAAGTATCTTAATTCACTTATTGCTCAGTCAATTACTTGCAAGTCCATTTAGAGACTATCACAGAAACTCGTATTGGGTATAAAACAAGGGCTGAAGAGGAGTGGAGCTCAGATAAAACCTTGGTGGACTCACAAGACACACTATGTTCCAAAGTGAAAAATTAGACTTGACATGATGCTAAAAAAAAAATATGAACATTACCAAATTCCCAATGTCCTGGGACCTCTGGATTTCCAATCAAGCGTTTCCATAATCCTCAGTAGCTGTTGGAGAGATGATTGCTTAGAAGATATGTAAGAGGAATTGTAACTCAGGTAAAATGGGACTAGTCCCATTGTACACCAGACTGCTTGGTGCTCTGTGGTTGGATAATAAGGATACACCGAGCTGGATCAAAATTGTGTTGGTTTGCTAACCTTAACTGTACCTACATGCCTAATAAAATTTTAGTGCTTCCTTTATTTGGAGAAACATTCTGAGCTCTTCATCTCATTAATTTGCACTTACTTTAAATTGGCACATCTTATTTCCATAATGGAAGGAGTCTGACAAAGTAGAAGTCTGTAAATATTTGAACTCCCAGTCCCAAGTCAAGATACAGAATCAATATACAGATGTCTTTTAACTCAATATTGATATTTTGGGAAATTTAACTCATTCCTGTATAGCTCGTCCAGAGTGATAGGACTGGGAGAAATTCAAGTATTCCCGAAGCAGTCATTCCAGATGCCAGAATAGCATTGGAGATTATTGTTGGATGGCTGGCAACAGAGATGTGTTCAAAGTGACAGGTATATTCCCGTGAGAGGTTATTAAAGCTACAATACAAAAAATGCCACACGTGAGGCCTTGTGGAACATGACAAAGAAAGTATTTCTGGATGAGGAAGGTCTGGCTGTGGAGGGACAGTTTTACAGTGGTACTGATACAGAACTGGATTACCTAGGAAGGAGAAGCAGAGAAACATCTCAGTATACCTCTGTAATCTGATGAATGTATCACACAGGAGGGTCAATGGCAAGGCAAGAGATATCAGTATTTCTTCTAAGAAAAGGCCAAATTCCATTTCTGCTGCCTGTAAGAAATATATCTATGAAATTTAAAAGATGGAGTTAGAACCTTAGGGAATGCTGACAGAAGATTTTTTAAAAATGTTTTGTTTGTGTGGCCATGAATCTGCACTGAACAAAAATTCTTAGTCACTCATGTTATTGTGACCTGAATGATAAATTATAATTGAGATTATAGCTGTGCATTGACATCCTCTGCCCCTCGACTGGAGCCTGGCTCTCATACAAGGACTGTGAATGCTCAGGCCTCTCAGTAAAGGCTCATGCAAACACAATCTTTCTACTTTTGAAAGGTTTTGTACAGTAAACCACTCAGCCATTGCTCAGCCACTTGCCTGCCTGAGATAATGAAGTATCCTGGAGAAATCTCTTTGAGTAGTGAAGAGTAGCCCAAAGAGGGGTGTATTTTTAAAAAACACACCTAGGGGCTTGTTCACAGTTAGAGATGAAATATCAGTCAGAAAGTCCTTAAGATTTTGTTTGGCTGGTTGGTTTTTGTTGGTTTTGTTTGGTTAGTTGGGTTTTGTTAGTTTTGGTTTGCTGGGTTGGTTTTGGGATTTTTTTGTTGGGGGTCTTTTTTTCCTGCCCCAATATTTCCAATGTTTCCTGCATTTGAACCAAAAATACCCAGGGTAGATGAACCCATCCTTCCAAATTTTAATAATTCTCAAGATTTGAATTGATGCTAGCTTCATTCCCTTTTCATTTTGCAGAAAACAGAGGAAAATGAGGTGGAAAGGAGTATATATTTCTAATATGAAATACTGTGTGCATGTTGCATCCAGTTTTAAGCAGTCAGGTAGCTGACACTCAAGTGTAAGCTTTACTTCCACCAAGATTCTTTTTTAAGATCAAGTGGAGTGAGATTGAGAAAATCATAGCATTTTGGCTCATAACAGCCTGTAATATCAGTTACTCTAAACAACCAGATGATTCTTCTTTTGTGTTTTGTTAATTGTGGCCCACCAAAGGCACTTGAAAGATTTAGTCAGCTCGCAGAGAAAGGCCTTTTATCCTGCCTAGAGCAAATGACATTTTATCTTTAAAAATCATGCACAGTGGATGGAGAAGGGAATTAAAATGTTCAGAAAGAATGATGAGTATAACAACTGGTACTAGTTTCATATATGTATGTGCATGCCTGTCTCATTCCTGGGTACCCTTAAGCAAAGCTCACTTTGAGGAGAAAAAGGGAATTTAATAAAGGAATAAATGTCAGAAAGCAAAAGAACAGTGTCCTTTGTCACTGTGGTGCATGACAAAGAGGAGTTTGAGACAGGTGGAGAGGTTCTTCCTTGAGGCAGAGAAGCCTTTATTTGGGGTTTGCAACCCTCTTTATAAGGTTCCAATACAGGTTAGCATGATTCACCAAAGGAACCGCCTCTCTGGTCCCATTGGTGGAACAAGAGAAAAAAAACATTCAGGACATCTGTCCTACCTTATTTTGAGAACCAAACTCTTTTTACAAAAAACAGTCCTTGAAAGAGAGTTTTCCCAATGGATTTTCCCTTGGGAACACCTCAGCCACTGACAGGCTGAGAATTCGCTCAGGCTCAGAAAATCATGTCCACAATCCTTCTTCTCCATGCAACATACACGCTTTACCTTTCCAGAGCATAATTCCCCGGCATGGAGGAGTTAGAAAAGCTTTTATTTTGCAGCAATAAAGCCTCTCCAACAGGCACAATAAACCCCCACAGACAAGGTCAAAACATGCAGCAGTCGAGGCAATCAGGAGCAGGTTAATCAGTGCCTTGGTTCCCAGCTTTGATCCGAGTGGTTGTGGTGCTGTGCCACAGGCTGCCGAGACAACCCCAGCAGCCCTGAGAGGGACTGCCTTGGTCCTTCAGCAAAGCTGTCTGAAACGGTGTCTCCTGGGCAGAGAAGTGCTGCAACCTCCCATGGGACTGGTGAGGGAAAAGAAGGGCTGGGCAGTCGCTGCTGCTTCTCCAACCCAGCTGAGAGGAGAATCACTGCTCCACCTTGCTCTCCATGTTGACAACCCTGCTATTTTAGGATGAAGTATACCCTGTTCCTTCTGAAACACTTCCCTTCTTCCTCCTGGGAAGTTTTTCCATGTTCTTTAAAACCCATCTGCCCTGCTGACTATGGCAGGATATCATGCTTTTAAAGCAATAATTGTGGTGTTCTACAGGAATATCCTATCAAATTTCAGAAAGCAAAGCTTAGCATGCAAATAAGAGAATATTAATACAAAACGCAAAGGGATCACACCTCTCCAGAAGCTGGTGGGTAATTTAGGGAAGTTGACTGCTTGCTCTCAGAAAGCCAGTGCTATATTCAGGAATCACATTAACCTGCGTCTGCCCAGAGGCTGTGATGCAAAGCTCTTCCATGCCACAAGACACATGTATAGTACTTCACCTCTCACTGCCATTACATCTGTGATGAAGTTTGTACAGAATGAACAGGAACGGTGCCTCAATTAGGTAACACAGAAATTTGCAGCTACACAGGGGATTTAGGCATAGTAACATGGATGCCACCACATTAAAGTCAAAGGAAATGTACACCCTTTGCTTGTGTTTGTCTTTCTTCTTCCCTTGCTGAAGGTGCTGAGGTCTTGTACATCCACACGCCTGAGGTCTCTGTTTAACAGGGGGTTTTATTATTTGTAACATAGCAGATCTACTCAAAACCGTTGTGGTAACACCACATGTAAAAGACAGAAAAGCTTTAATCAGATGAGGCAGAGAGAGAAAGGAAGATGAGGCCAAAGATTAGATGATCTCATAGAAGCCAAACTGAGGAACAGTGAGAGCTGAGAACACTCACTGCCTGCAGTGCATCGTCCAGTAACCTACATGGGTTGGTGCTCATCTTTTTCCTGTTTCACAGATATTGTCCATTCTCTTCCCTCTTGATTTTTGATCTGCCTCCTTCCAGCCTTCTGCTTTTAACCTTGCTAATCCATATTCTCTACTTTCACCAGAGCCCCACTCCAAAATCTGTTCTCACCAATACTTCTAAGTATCACCCCTTCTCCCACTTATCTCTCTCACCTTAATAAATCCTTTGAATGTATTGCAAAAGGTGCATCCTCCCTTTCTTCTTTGATGCTGCACAGTAATCACTGACCCTGCACCCTCGTCACCCTTAATCAGTGCTCTTCTCTCCAACTGTCCCACCCACGCTACTGGAGCTTCTCCTGCTGGGAAAAAAAGCAACATTTGTGAGCAGAGAAGGGTCACCCTTCAAATCTACTGAGTGATTTGTGGTTCCATACAGGCTGAATCTGCCAGCAAAAACAAATTACAACCATCCTCAAACAACTGAAAAGAAGGCGAGAGTCATCACATAAGCGAGGGACAGAAACACTGTCAAATGATGTTTTCCAGTTCATTTAATTCTGTCCCTTTATAGCTTGTGAGGAAAAGAGACAGTTGGAATATTCCAGTAAAAAAAAATTACCAGGGATGTGATTATCAAATATGCAGTTCTGTCTCAAGATCTTGTCTGTAATGTTGGTTCATTAACCTGCTGATGTATTAAAGACTCATTTAGAGGCTCTGAGACAGTTTCATGTCATCTAGTACAAAATGTTCAGGGGAAAAAAAACCGATGCTCTTTACTGTTTTGGGAATCGATGTATATTTATGTCACTAACACATCCCTTTTAAATATCCTCACTAGAAAGCCCACTTCCAGCACCTCTACAGCACAGAAGGAAACTAAAAATCAGAGCAGCTGGAAATTCACAGGAAGACACTCATTCATTCGTTCATTCATGCAGTCATTCTTTCATTCATCCAGCCCCCGGCAGCCTGTGCTCTCCTGCACCGGGCGGAGATGGATGCGCGGCTGTCGGCTCCCCTCTGCCGGTTGGTACCCGGGCGCGGCCGCACCTTCCCCGGCCCTCACCCGCCAGTGAAAAGCAACGAGCGCCCAAACTGCCCTAATAATCACTAAAGGTTGGGGGGTTTTTCCCAGCAGATGACCAGTCCTTGCATGACTTTGTGTAAGGGGAAGCTGACAGCAAATGATGATAGCAATTTTCACAATTCTTTATGCTGAGACTGGTAATTTATGGTGGGAAGACTGGAGATGCTGCCTGGGATGAGAATGCCTTGACCTTCCCATTGTAAAAACCAGGTTTTCTGTGATCATAAATTTCTGTGACTATAAGTCCTGTGATTATAAAACTTAATCATAATTTCTGAACATTTCCCTGTCTGATCTCAGCCTCAGACTGATCTTTTTCAACTTGCTACCAAAACAGCGCAGCAACTCCTTTAAATTAATGTAGGGAACATACTTTTTTCCCTCTGTATCATTTGATAATTACTTTTTTTTTTTCCTCCCTGAAATATTTATAGCAATATCTTTTAAAATTTCAATGTAACTTCAAATTTGGCAGTGTGTGCTCAGGAACTGCTTTATACCAGCAGCTAGAATGTATGTACCCAAACCATAAAACTCAGAATCAAAAAATGCCTCTCTATCCATGAGCAGCAAGAGATCTGGGAGTTTGGCAGCAAAGCTCTTAGTATTCCTGTGAGATTGTACATCCAGCATCTTGTCAAAACACTGTCCTAAAAGAGCTAATAACACCTTTCCTTCGGACAGCAGCAGCTCAACAGACCTGCTGCTGGGAGAACACGTGGCAGCAGCCCTCCCACCCAGCCAAGCAAGAGTGCTTTGGGCAGGGAACCGCCCAGCTGAGGAGCCCAGGGTTGCTCTCAATTGCATTCTGAAAACAGAGCAGCCCCTCCAAAACTTGACTGTTCCATTAAGCAACACCTGTAACTGAAGCATGCTTCCTTTCACAGTACCTAGCTAGGGATTTGGGTTTTTTTCTGATCATGGCGATTTCACTCCTGACTTCATGAGAGCAGGGCATAATGTTTCAGTAAGGCAAGTGCTTAAAGTCCACTATATATGAGAGCATTTTTTCTAAGTACAGGAGGTCTGGTTTGACTCAATCCTAATATCACAAAAATAAAGAAGTCTTACCTGGCTCAATGCCAAGAAAGAAGGCTGCTCACCATTACTCATATTATTGTTATTATTTGCAATAAATTATGTATGCCCAGAATAATAGACTCTTAAAATTTTTAAACAACAGGGATAAAGGTGTCTTCCGGAGGCAGAGATGCAGTCCAGAGCTACAAGTTTGTTTGTTCATCATAACACATCACCTTGGAGAACAGAGTACCCAAAGAGCTATCTTGGAACAGCATCTCTCAGAGCAACTTTCTATCTGGGGGACCAAATGCTGCCCCTTTGGTACCCAGGAACACACCTGAGCTGATTTTCTTCTGCACAGTTTTCTGCTTCTTGCACCTAAACTGGCTGCTGTGGTCTGCAGGCAAGGTACCCCCTGTGTTCAATAAGCATCTTCTCATTGGGAGCCCAGATCTACAACAGAAAAGGGAACTGGCAAAAAACCTAGGGCTTCTCATAAACCCAGAGGGAGAGTAAGGGCTGCCTTAGTCCTGGGATCTCATTGGATTTTGGTCAAAACTTGGCTTGTTTCAACATTTTGTGTATATTATGGGAACATTCATGCACAATGCACGTATCATGATGTACTCATGGCATAGGACATGTATGTGTTCCATTGTATATACTGAATAAATGAAATTTTCTTAAAATCATTAATGTAGAGATATTTACTATATTGAAATTGCAGAGAACTTTAATTTCACCATTTACCTAAACACCAAATAGAACCACTATCTGCTAGGAAACAAGGAAAGAAAAGAAAAATAGTACAAAATACTGTGTTGGTTGTTTGAATCAAATTTTCATGAAAATTAACAGGTTTATGCAAATTCATAGCTAAGCTACCAATCAAACACCAACGTAAGAGCCCACAGAAATGCAGAGATTAAAGGCTGGCCACATTGCTTGCTGTCACAGGCTGTCACAAGTCACACAATTACAGTCCTTTTACAATTTACAAGCAAACTGCACAGCACGGCTGTAATGGATGGGGCTGTTGATTGGGAAGATGCCATGGTTCAACAGAGAGACATTTTACATAGCAGATAGACTAAAATGGGGAAATAGTATATGCAGAGGGTAGTCTGTATTCCATAATTACTGCCTCTAATGATAGATCCTGCCATAATTTCAGATCAAATTTCAGCAGCCATTGACCACAGTCTTGTGGCTGATGATTTTTTTTATGTGCTACATGACACAGAGGCTGTTTGCAGTAAATGTGTAATGACATTCTGCCTTGCCCACTCAGTGGTGGGTATGGATGCCTGGGAAGGGAGTTAAACCAGCATGGGAGGAGGGCAGGCGGAAATAATTTGAAAACCACTTCCACTCTTGAAGTGGCTCTCAGGATTAGAAGCCACTGTGGTAATACAAAAACCATTTGATTGTCTTTAGGGAATTTCAGTGTTGAAAGATTTCTCAAGATATTTTTGAAGCTCTGATGGAAAGGATTTACAGAGGGAAGGTTTGCCAGTGGGGTCACCTCATTTCTTCTATTAACTATATGATACAGTAAGAAAAATGTTTTCTGTTCTTCCAAGCACCTACACACAATGGTTTCTCTTCAGTTTCATCAAATCTTTGTTAAGACAAAGGACCCTAAAGGTCTCTCAGACTCAGTAATTACTGGGATGACTATTCACTGGCTTTGAGAGGGCAGCTCTCCTTCACACTTTCCTGGGACTGTCAGACATAATTTCCAAACACCAGAGCTACTCGACACCCCAACTGTTACTCTGCACAGGGAGATTAAAAATAGGGCTGTAATAATTTTACTGAAGTTGTATCTTGCGCTCACCCTCAGGTTGAAGGATAATAAGTGAAATGTTATTAAGAAAGGCTCATAAGTTAGCTGCAGGCTGCAAGTTAGGCAGGGAGGTGGTGTAATTTCTTTTTCACATAATATTAAACTTGAGAAAATTATTTCAAAAATGAGGGAAAATCTGTGTTTTCCATTAGTTTTTTGAAAAGGCAAGCAACCACATGGACACAAACCCAAGTTTAACATTTTTACTTGCATGTCCACTTCTCAGCTTTCACCAAAAGTCCAAGAGCCTCTTCCAAGGTTTACTTTGCACTCACCACCCTAAATAAATTTTAACCTTTATTTTTATCTTCCCAACCAGAGTTGCAGACCAGCCATAGGGGCATTACACTTGTCAATGCCATGCACTCTCCTGACCTGAGAGATCTGCCTTTCCAGTCCCAGCTTCCCACAACATCCATATGTCACTGCTCATCATCTGAGGGCAACAGGGGACAGAGACTTTGCAAGTGAACACAAAAATCTGAGGAAGGGAACACCATTGCTTTTCATACTCCAAATGACCAAAAACCTCTCTAGTCCTACAGCCAAAGCCCAAATTTTTTAGTTCAGCTTCCTCTAAAGAACAGACTTCTTTCTATCCTCCCTGGGCTTTTATTTCTGCAGTAATAATAAGTCTCTTTTCTCTGCATCTACTACTCAGCAGAATTCTCAGCTGTGGGGCTACAGGCAGCTGCTACAAGAGGCTGCAGAAACAGCATGGGGTGTGTTTGCAGACACTCCAGTTTATAGTTTCATTTTAGCCATCACTCTATCTGTAAACTATTTTTTGATAAAAAATTATGATTGCATAGGTCATGGAGATACTTCTGGACCAGAGCACCCCTTTTCAAGGGACAGAAAAGGAAAAGGGAAAAAAATCACATTAAAATTTTAACTCCAGGATGTGCCAGTTGGTCAGCTTTCCCTCATTCCCCTGGTGTGGCCTCATTACCTCACTCCTCCACAGGGCCCCACTCCCTATGGGACTCTGCCATGGAGGCAGAGGAGAAGGATGAGGAGAAAAGTCAGGAGGAGACTGAGGACAAGGGTGAGGAGGAAGCCTTCAACCATCTGCTTAGCTACTGGTTCCGCAGGGATTGGGGATGAAAAGTGCTTCTGATTTCCTTCTTCCCTCTTGTTATGACTGCCCCAGAGCTGTTTGTCCTCCAGCAGGTCCCTGCCACTGCCCTTTTTTGTCTTGTGTCTCTCAAAGTCCAAGGTACACCACTGTTATTTCCCAAGGCTGCCAAGCAAACCTGCCTTGGTCTATGGTTGGAAAGAAGTGTTTCCAAAGAGGTCCTGCTCTTCCTTGAACACACCATGGATGCTACCAGCCGTCAAGGAGACCTTCATCATCATCTCATCCACCTTAAAATTGACAAGGATTAATTTCCTCGGACTTGGAAGCGTGTTTTTTTTTCTCATTTCTGACAACATCAATAAAGCTTTCAAAGAAACAGCAAAGGAAAGCATTCATGTGCTTATTCCATTTCTTTCAGAGTAGCCTTTTTTACAGAATTTTATGCTAGACTTCAGCACTGGAAAACCAGCTGGTTTTGACAGTGGTATGTGTGACATCAGATATTAGCTTAGAGAAGAGAAAAATAATTATAACAGTCAATTCTGCTTGTGAGAATTTGTTAAGAAGATCAATAAGAACAGGAGCACTTTGACTTTTCTTATTATGGTTTCTTTGGCAACCCAGGGAAATAACATAGGTAAAATTATAGTCCCATCACGCTCCATGTGCTGACAGTACATAATTGCGTGCTTCCCACCAGAAAGATTACTTAGTATAATCTCAAACAGTCTTTTCTCTCACACTGTTTTAGGTGTTTCATCATTTTCACAGCTTGCAAAGCCCTAAAAAAATCAAAGAAAACAAAACCCCTTGAATTGGTTTTGCTATTGCCTGGCTTTGAGAGCTTATGACAGCACCAATTTAGTTTGTCTGGCAGCAATAATTATTCAAAACTAAGAAGTGGGTGTGTAAATCATGCAGTATTTCTGGAAAGACTTGTTTTTTTAGTTTTTTCAGAATCCTTATCCCAGTATGGGATCAACTCCAGCACTTCCAGAGCATCTTTACTTCTGACAGAACCTGACTGGCTACTTTCAAGGTGTGAAGGGGTGAGCCATCACCTCTCTTTCAGCGTGCACTTTCCAGTCGCTGATGTATGCAGTTTGACAACCCCAAGTGTCTGCTCTCTGTGTTCTGAGTTCTACTTATCTCAAAATCCAAGGACAGCCTGGGTTTTCAGAAGGTACTCGGTGGGACCTGGAGAAGCACCAACATTTTGCTGTGACATTTCTTCCTCAAAGGGGAGGCTGCTGTGCATATAGCATAGCCTGTGCTCATGTTTGAAAGGAGGGAAGCTGAATAAAGCAGGACAAAAGCTTGCAAAATTCATTTCTAACTTGCAGAAGTAGAGGTCAGCATTCAAAGCTCTCATCTTTCCCCTCCACAGCAGCTCCCCAATCCCCATCCACAGTCCCTGCCTTACCTCTGCCCCACTCAGTATTCTGCCAGTGGGTCACAAGTTCCTCTGAGAAGAATATTCTGGAACCCAAAACAAGTTCAGCTTCTAAATTTTTTAATTTGTATCTTCCATGTTGGCTTATTTCATACTAATCAGGGTATTTTTTTCTCAGATATCTCTCTGGTAAATGTTTTTGAGATACTGCCTCAGCCATAACATTCAGAATTTTGGTTTTAAAAGAGCAGGCCCCTTTTTCTTCCTATAGAGATCTTGTAACCCAGACAGAAGCATCATATCTACTGCTTTAAAACATTTCATGAATATAATTTCCCTTTTACTTTCAGCAGAGTGCACTTCATATGTCTTTAGGATGTTCTACATTTGTTTTCTTTCTTCTTGTTCTGTTTTTTTTTCTAAAGCCAGACTTGCCAGAATTAGCAGCATTGTCCTACTGACCAAAGATCAATGCCAGATTACTTTTCTCCCATCACAGCCAACAGCTCCATACTCCTCTGACTTCGGAAATATCTATCAGTCATTTTATAGACTTTTTTTATCTTAACACTGTCATGAAAAGCATAGCAGACATAATACTTTTCATATATCACCTCTTTTAATGCTGGCTCTTTCCATTTGCAGAGACACAGAGATGGCTGAAAGTGACTTTGTTACAGCCATAATTCCAATGACATGGAGCTTGACTTCATCCACACATTGCAACAGTCTTGAAATGGCAGATAAACCTTTACAGCAGGGAGCTGTGGATTTTTTTTACAGTGTGAACAACTTCAGACATTTGGCATGTTATTTCCCTCGTTAAGGACCTGCACATTGCAGAGCGACAGACACACGCCAGTTCAGAAGGCAGCTGGGTTTTGGGTGAGAATACTGAAAACAGAGAGTGCAGTTTCAGCATCCCCTGGTCGGGAGCTGTTGCTGGCTGTGCCCACACAGCCGAGCCGCTGTCACAGAGTTCGTGGTTTCTATAGCAGCGAGCACCATACCAAAAGCTTGGCTTTCCCCTCACCCAGCTAATCTTCACGTGATGGAAGGGAGCTGGGAGAGAAGAGGCACAAACCTGCAGCTGTGTGTGTTGTAGGTGAGCAAGCACGGTGCTGGGGGCTCTCTGTGGATCACCTACCCCTGGATTTCAAGACTAGTGTTCCACTAATGTCCTGTAGTTATTGGTTTTGATGATAATTTCTATCAGGGAGGAAACACCCTGACATTAAAACCATACCTAGCCCTACGCTGCCTCCTAATTGGCATCTCCTCTCTGTGCCAAAACAAGGGCCTCACCAGATAGAAGAACCTCCCAGATGGTGACTTCATCCCACACTGACACTTCCCCTGACCACGCTTTCTGCACCACTGGCCAACTATAAAGGCAAGACAGCTGAAGGACAAACACATCTGACTGAAATCTCTAAGGAATAAGGAATGCAATAAAATCTTGCCAATTTGCATATTAAGAAAAGCACAAACCCAAAGTACAGAATAGTGTCTTAGCATCAGTTGCAGGAAGGAAAGAATGTCCTTTCCTTGCACACCCTTTAAAAGTTGAAGATGTTCAGAGGGGAGCAAAACATCCAGTTCAGCCAATAGACATTTTGCTTGAGTAAACTCTACTTCTTTAACCAAAAGATGAGGAAATTACACACTGATAGGTTTGGGTTTCCAAAACACACATGGAGTTACTGCCATTAAACAAGAAGAGTTTTAATACTGATTTTAATGGGAGAACTCATATTCTGCTGAATGCTTACAGGAACCTCTCTCTCAAAACAATCATGTACTTTCTGGTATTGTAAATAAGTGCAAAATATTCTCTTCCTACTGAGTGCCTGTGATGTATAATTTACAGGTTCACAGAGTCTTCTGAGTTGGAAGGGACTGTGGCAGGTTCAGTTGAAACCGGGCAGAAACACCAATTCCGTGTAGTGATTTTAAAATTGCCAATTTGAAATTTCCCGGCCAACGCACCAAAGAATGTTGTGGGTTTAGAGCTAGCTAAAACTCAGTAGCACACTTATTTCCTGTTGTGAGATATGATTTTAGAAGAAAGGAAAACACAGGCTCAAACTTAGACTATAAGGAAAGTTTATTAACAAAACAAAAAAAAAACAAAATGGAAAGGGAAAATTAAAATGAAACCTTTAGAACACTTTTCCTCTTGCCCACCTCTCTCTTCTCTACTTGACAACATAGAACAAGATCTGGGATTTTTAAATCAGTTATCACTTCTACAATAATCTTTTTTCAATTCGCATAGGGCGAGGAGTTTTGCTCTTAACACCTTGGAGATATGTCCACAAGAA
>VWYI01045476.1:0-32857 GCA_013399455.1 Anthoscopus minutus
GAAGGGAGGAAAGGGAGGAAAGGAAGGAAAGAAGAGCACCCAGGAGATATTCCCTGCCAAGACAATCAGCAGCCTCCTGTGATGACACCCAGCAAAAGGCAGGGACCTGTTCAGGGGATGAAAGTGTTATTATCACTTTCATGGACTTGTCACTGAGACCTGGGGACCTTGCAGGAATCAGGGACCTTGTTCCCACTTGTTTAAGGTGAGACCACACTTGTCTCTAGGGGAGAGTGTGCTGGGGGAGATCAGCACATCAAAATGCACACATTCCTCTGAAATGCTCTGTTGATTGCAGCTGGAAGGACCTCAAACATCCAAACTCTGAAACTTTAGGTTTACACATGAAAACTGCAAACTCTGCTGAGCTCCTGGCTGTGTGATTGACCTTAATTGCATTTTACCTGTGCAGTTTTCTATTCAGAGACTCCACAGCAGGACTTTCCCTGGCCAAGGAGGGATTGAGCACAGGGGGTGCCCTACCACAACCACTCAGTGCCCTGCTCCTGAGTGCCAGGCTTTGTTTGACACCTTGTCTTTGTGCTCTGTCATGAAGACAGAGAGAAGCACAAAAAGAGAAGCACAACAGGAACCTGGACATCTGAGGACTTCTCTGCCTCCAAGGATTTACTTAAGCGTGGATTAAAGCCCTGAAATATCATCTCGTTGAGGGGAAAAAGCCCTCATTTTGTTCTGTGCTTGTTCAGTGTCTACAACTGCTGGTGCCTTGGAGCTTGACTTCATTTTTAACCTCTATTATTACAAGAGATAATTACATTAATGAGAGTATCTTCAACCAAGAACTTGGAATATATTCATGCATCCTTTTTCAGGGGGGTTTCAGTGGGGAAGTCCTGCTGTCTTCTCTGAGGCAGGCCAGGATGATGCTGCACATCATGCAATGTTGCAGTGAAAAATTGGGAATCTGCTTCCTCCTGCTCCAGGGTCTCTAGCACACTTAAGAAGTCTGTGTATAACCTTCCCTCTCCTTCAAGTGCTTGAGAGCAGTGTCCCTAAGAGGGTGGCTGGGTGGTACCTTGGTCATGGCATTTCTGGGTGAAATCTGAATTTTTATGGGAGTACACTGCATTTGTGTGTGGGAGGACAGGGTAGAAAAGAACTAGTCCATGCCCAAATATTTGTTAAGAATGAGATGGTGGAGGAAAAGAATGTGTCTACAGGTCTCAAAGAAGGTTCTCTCTCTTATTTCTCTTCTGGGAATAAAGTTGCTATTTGAGGTTGATGCTGGGGGCCTTTTTCTTTACTCATTTTTTTTTCTTCTCAATTTAATTTCTTTAATAAGAAGCAGCTTTTCTGTTTTCATTTAAAGTTGTTAAGCTGTGGCATGAGTGTGCCTGGATGTGTCTCTGTGTGTGAGAGTCTCCAGTCCATTGTGAAACACAAACCAGAATATCAAGTCTGCATTGCCTTAGATCAGGTTTTTTATCTGATATTGAATTAAGTAAAGGACTTAGTGTTCAAAGTGGTGTTTGGGGAGTTACTTGCACAAATTCTGTTATTGCTGTTAATGGGATTTGTGCAGATTGCTTTGAAGATGAGTTCCTTCATGTAGAATAGGAAAAGACATTCTCAATTATAACATTTCAGACAAATCTATCTTTAATTTTTTACTGATAGGGCTTTAGAGATGTGAAGCAAAAAAAGCATTAGAGTAATTTTTTATTAGCATTATTGACAGGCATGTGAGGACAGGTTTGATTCAGATAATCGAGCGGCTATTTGGGTAATTTTTAGAAGGGGACAGAAATAGGTTTTAATTTTGGAATAATGATAAAATTTGGTGACACTTCAGAAAAACTACAAATCTGGAAAGAAATGGTGATAAGACATTTCCTAGACACCACCTTACAATGCAGATGAAATACTGGAGGAAATCTTAATTTAGGCTGAGATGTCAGCCTGCAGCTCAGTAGTGCCTCTTGAAGATGTTTCACCAGGTGATGACACCTGTGGAAGCTGTCCCTGCCCAGGCAGGAAGGTTGGAACAGGATGATCTTTAAGGTCCCTTCCAACCCAAACTGTTCTGTGATTCTGTGACCACCCTGGTTTTAATATGTGGCCTGGAGCAGAAGAGAGCAGGCAAGCCTGGCTGGTGGGACTGTTGAGAAAAAGGTTTGAGGATGCAGCATTGTGCATTTTCTGGAGAAATCTCACCCCTTCTGACTCCAGAGAGGAGTCAGAACAGGTTTGCAGGTTTGTCTTATACAAGCTGAGAATTCCCTAATTCTGGGCTGATCAGGACACCTGAGGGCTGAGGGTTGCAGCTGCTAATGCAGAGCAGGCAATAATATTTGAGAAGTATTATTTAATTTTCAGGTGCCTGGGCAGAGAGCTTCTCACCTGACTCCAGCCAAGGCTGGATATTGTGATATCCCAGGGCATCCAAGATGTGAATGAGATGGAAAAGCCAAGGAAAAGTCACACTCTCTTAGAGCAGCAGAAGTGGAATTTTGAAGTCTCTCAGGTAGTGGTAAATACCTATTTTGTGTCCTTCACATCCCACCTGGATTTCTGGCTCTGCAGCTTCCCTGGTTGTACCAGGTGCATTCATAGACACTGAAATACCTCCAGACATAGACACTTCCATCATCCTTTCTGGGAGAAGCAAGATCCAGCCTCCCTTTGTTGTTTGTGTCTCTGACGGGATACGTGGGGTGATAACCACCCTGGTCCAGGCAGCTCCTCTAAGATGGATAACAGTTTAATTCTGCTTTTCTCACTGCTGAGCTTGCAGTGAAGATTTGTGGGCTGCTTCCTCCTCAGATCCTTGCTACCCCTATCTTTTATCCTCTGATCTGGATAACAAATCTGACAGAAGTTGTATAAATTACAGTCTTTGGAGTATTAATGGCCTGTTTCTAAATGATTAATTACCGGGGATTTCTTGCATTCACAGATCAGCATTAGTGAGTCACGCAGTATTCCACAATATCTCTTCCTCAGTCAGCCTGTCCTGGATGGAAATAAGTTGGTAGGTTCTGAGCAGAGAGGTGTGAAGAAGTTATAGGAGGAGAAGGAGTTGGTATGGACTTCTGTGCTTTATCTACTTGTCATTGCTACATAAATATAGGTTTGTGGCTCCAAGTAAACAAGGAGGAATTTAATGCTCTTAACTCACAAGCCAAGGTTACTCTGTGGCTTTAGAGGGAGCAGTTCCTGCTTCACTGAGTGGTCTCATCCCCTCCTTGTGTTCCTCATCCATTCTCCCTTATGCTCACATCAATATTTCGGCAGTTGGGAAATTCAACTGGTTAAAGATTAACCCACACTGAAAAGCTCCCAGCTGGCTCGTTTTCCCAATCTGTCTACCTGGATGTGCAAGCTTTTCAATCAGTGTTCTGGTGTGGGGAGGAAGAAGCACTTGGGAGGGGAAGAAGGAAAGCATCATCTTTTACAGTTGCACATGGATTTACCTTGGAATCAGGAACAGGAGTTGCCATAGTCTAAGGACAAGGGCAGACACTTCACACCACATGCAGAGCAGGTGAGTTGTGTCTTACGCAGCTTTTCAGTTAGATAGAAACTTGGCTCATTATAATTCTTCTCCATTAAAAAAAATCTTTATGATTTTGAAATGATTATTTCCTTCTTCCTCTCCCAAAAACCTGAAAAGGGAGTACTCAGGTGTATGTTCAGGCATTTCAAGAAAGCTGTCTCTAAGGGAACAACTGTTTACCACAAGCCAAAACAGGTGCTTTGCTAAATAAAATGATTCCTTGATAATGCAACTCCCAAGGTAGAGAGGGACAAGAACAAGGACAGCACAAGAGACTTCAATTGTTTCCCTTTTTTCCAGCAGTAAGCAAGTTGAAGGAATAATTGTTAATTGCTGTTAATTGTTAATTGCTGCCTGCTCCATCTGCAAAGTTTCCATTAGGAACTAATGAAACCTTGAAAGAGCTTGGATGGGTGCATTATTCTCTATCTCTACAACTTCTTTCCTCCATAGCAGGAACAGGGTGAGTTTTGCACTGAGCTTTGTTTAGAAGGATGCTCAGAGCTTCTGACCCTGCCATGTGTTTTCAGCCATGCCAGAGGGGCACATCACTGGGAAGAGTTCCATTTCTTCCAAATTATGATGAATATTTTGCTATTATTTTCATAGAATCCCAGAATGGTTTGGGTTGGAAGGGACCTTAAAGATCCCCTCATTCCAACCTCCCCACCATGGGACACCTTCCACTATCCCAGGGTGCTCCAAGGCCCATCCAACCTGGCCTTGAACACTTCCAGAGATGGAGCAGAACCCACCAAAACAGGTCTCCAGGACACTCACTTCTGCTGTTCTGCCTCCCAGCAGCAGGTAAATTTAGGGGGAATTCTACTGCAGCAAGTATTGACACCGAGACTCAAAAAGGAACTGAAAAATCCACTTTTCATTCCCACAATTAATGACAGTGCAAAAAGTGTCTGTCTCTTGACAAGCTTTGCATCTCCCTTTATCAAGCCTTTTACCTTCCTTCCAGCCTTATTATTTCATTCACATTTTAGCCAGATCTGGGGGCACTGGGCTGTTCATGGGACAGGAAGATGGCAAATCAATACCAGGAGCTGCACTTGAGCAGCTGCCTCACCTTCTGCCAGCCACTGCATCTATTTCACGTATTTTTTTCCATCTCCTTGTCTGTAAAATGTGCAAAGTGTTGCTTACTGCACTTCAAGAATCTTGTGAGTTCCTTAGCTGTGGATAACTAAATATTATGACATATAAAAGCACAGGGTATAGATATATCGTAGACTTCACACTTGTATTTCACACTCTCTATTAATGTGGCGCTCTACAGTGACATGATATTTACCAAAAACTTCCTGGAAGCAGATTCAAAATTTTATTTTTTTTTTTTTCAGGGCTAAAAACTGTTAAGCTCAGTGTTTATCTGCAATGGCAAGGCAAGGTGCTCAATGAATGGTAATGAAAGGTTTCTAGTCCTAAAAATAGCCCTTCCTAGGCTGAGGAAATAAAAAGAAAGAAAATACCCTGTGAGATTTTTCTGGCATTAAGGCAGTCAAATTGTCTTTTTAAATAGTGTGAAAATTGACAGATTATAAAAAATAGAGAGAACAATCACTGGAGAGTGTACAATAATCTGGCAATATGGAAATTACAAATTTTAATATTTCCCTAGAGCCAATGAAATATGCAAAAGAACAACTGCATAATGCAGCAGGCTCTGTGTAACCCTGAGGTAGCTTGAGTTAGCAAGATATTCTATCCCAGTTGGTTTTTTTATCCTTGGCTAATAACAAATCCACCAAATTGCTTCAATGGTGAAGGACAGAAAAATCCTCTCTGAAGTTCAATTGTTGCACAAAACTGCTCCATTAAATATCCGGATTTAATGATGCTCTGGTAGTTCCTGATCTTGCTGAATTCTTTACTGCAACACGAGAAGTCAGTTGTTCTAAATTGGTGCAGCTGCCATCAGCATTCAGGTGCCAAAATGGATTTTCTCTGTGATCCATCAAACCCAGGTTTTCCTCCAGCAGAAACCAGCAAGCCATCCAGAACTGTGGGGAGATTTGCTTCCTTTTTAAATCACAACATTTTCTTGCAAATTTGGAAGAAATCTGAATGGATGCCACATCCAGGATTCCTGCCTCTTTGGTGATGAAACTGCTGAGTAATTCCTTCTTTGAAGATCAGTTCCTTCTTTAAAGAGAGCAAAATATTTTAACAAATATCAGTCTCCAGATGACAAGGTGTTTGTTCCTGCAGACAAACAGCAGCATCAAATTCACCAAAGAGAGTCTGCAGAATGTGAGTTTTGCTTTAGAGTTTCTTTCTCCAGGAGCTTTCATTTGGTTTCATTGCCTGAACTACATTTGGAATAATGGTTTGAAGGAACTTCAACATACAGCAGAAAATTTAGTCCCGGTTTGCTCAGGCTCCTGATTCAGAAGAGCTTTTCACCAGTGCTTAATTTAAGCATTTACTTGAGGGTCTGAAGGTGTGAACAACACACTTGTGCCTTTCTAATTAGAGGTTACTCAAATCATGACTCAACTCATCTTCCCTAAAGCAGAGCCAGAAGCAACTCCAGCGGATGAAAAACCTACTTCTGGCAAAAAATACAAGGATATGTCTATAGCTAGAGTTACACAGGCATGTTCTGAGCTAAACTAAACAGGGAGATACTGTCAGGACCATCCAGAGAGTCCTGATGTAGAAATTGGATAAAACATTGAAATCAGTCTGTTTTGTGCCACCCCTCTCTGGTTTTTATGGGAGGCAGTCACTCTCTGAAGTGATGCTTGCTTATCCGGGAGAGATGATATTGACAGTTCATGGCTGACCCACCTTAGGTCCAGACTTACTGAACTTAGTGCACCATGCAATAAACTTGGCGTTGTGCTAGACCTGGACAACAAGTATTTTTTGAAGGCAGGATTCTGCACCAGTCAGATTTTGTCATTCAAAGTTTCCATGGAAAAAAACTTCCTGTTTCCAGTAGTTCTGACTGTAATTCCCCCAAATACTTCAGACAGGAAATTCTCCTCACATGTCTTCCCCTTGAACAACTAAACCAACCTGCCTTGCAGTGCTTGGGCTCAGAAGATTTCATGGTTTTGATGCAAGCTCATCATCTCCCTTCCCTCTCTTTACAGACTTACAGGCTTTTTTGTTAAATGTGATGGTTGTCCCTGGATCAACAAGCCAGAACAAATATAATCCTCCAGTAGCAAGAGGAGCAGCCCTTTTTCAGGGGGAGCAATCAATCCCCTCCAGCGACACGTGCCTAATGGATCTGTCTCTTTCATTAGCTCTGGGCTCCTAATAACCACTGTCTTTGCCAAATGAGGGATGTGTTATGTCAGCCTTCTCTGCTGTCTTCTCCTCCCTTCCCTGCCTTGTCAGCAGCATGCTAATTTATGTAATCAATTCATAGTACTGCTTAATGAATAGCTTTGAAGTCGTTAGATTCATCTGCTGGTGAAGGGGCTGATTGGTCAGCCTCTGAATCGTTTCCATTTTCTGAGGCTCGAAAGTGTCAGCCAACATAATTGCTTTAGAAACACCCTTGGGAGACACTTGGGAAGTAGCTGTACAATCCCTCTTTATATTTAAGTGGAAGACAAAGTGGAACAATAATAATACTTAGCATTTTTACCACACTTCATATCATTAAAGCACTTCCCTAAACATTAACTAATCCTTGCAGTATGCCCAAAAGGTGAATCATTGCTTCACTTACACAGAAGAGAGTCAGCAGTAAAGACAGTAGATCTCAAGCCTCTTGGATGCTGCAGCTGATGGGTACTTTTTTGCTCAGGAAGGTGTAAACCCAGATTCACAATGTCCCTTGTGTACCCAGATCCTATGGAAATCCCTGGGGAATGTGAGCTCTAGGATTTTAAACCAAACAAAAGGCAGAAAAAGGCACGTGGTGGAATTGTTGGGGTGTCTGTGCAGGGCAGGAGTTGGACTTGACAATCTTTCTGGGTCCCTTCCAACTCAGGATATTCTGTGATTTTTCTGAAATACTGGGAACACTTTCAAAGATGTTATCCTGCTCCTCTCAGGTACATGGTCCTGATGGAGGCACAGGCAGCCACTCACAACTTACTGTGCTTTGGGGCAGCAAGGCTTTTGATCTGGACTGACAGCTCAGTGGGTGCCAGTCAAGCACTCTTCTGTCTTCACGTCCAAGTCCTGACCTCCTGATGGAGAAAGCTTGTTGAATTCCCACCCCAAAGTGGATGTGCTCAGAGGGGACCCTGTGTGGATGGAACTTGTGTGTCAGTAAGCCCCACCTGCACAGAGGCAGGCTGGGACAGCAACAAAACCCACTCTGATTTATCTCAGAAATGGAAAGCAGAAGGTGAGATTTCCTTTCAGCTCAACTACCTGCTACCAACAGAGTGGAGCACTGCTCTAATGACTTGAAAACTTTCAAGCACAGACAGTTTTTCAGTGCTTTGTAATGTTTATTCAGACTCCATGGTGAGCTGTGATGCAGGGTGCCCTCTGGCCACACCAGCTCAGTAATGACTCTGGCATTCTCTGACAGAGACTAATAGCAGAAATTGTTATCAACGTTTTTAGCAAAATACTGCAAGCTAGAAATTGGATTTCCCCCTTTCTGCATCCTCCTTCACTCGTTAATGAGCTACTTCTTCAAGGTGCCAATGGTAAAGCTGTAAAGTGAGATGGGCAATTTATTTTCTGGGCTTGAGACCCTTAGACACAGGGACACGGAGTTATTTATTTTAAAGCATCATTCACGTAAAATTACATCATGCTTTACAGGTGTAAGAGGAAGACAAGTTTCCTTATTCCTGGGACTTATAAGGAGATATTGATGAGATGCCAGAGCAAAATGAAAATGAGATGAAGAAATCTCTCGCTCTAGGTATAGGTGAGGGCAGTGAGAGCAATTCCTGCTCTGCATTACCACTGGGACTATGGGAATTCGGGAATGGACAGGACATTTCTTTCTTGATAGGGATATTTGGACTTTTATTAAATCACTGGAGAGGTGCAACATTTCCAATAGAATGATTGTCTCCTGCACTGCTTCAGATGTTTAAAATCAGTGAGATAATAATGCTTTGTTTCCAATTCCCTATTTCTCAACAATGGAAAGGACAGCACATCTGTAACAACTTCCAGTGTAGGTGTTTCCACCTACAGTCATAGACATTTCTGGACTGATGTTACCTGTGCAGTAAAATTTCTTTCCTTCATATTCTCCCTTTCCAGAGCACCCTAATTTTTTGAGGTTGTTTTTCAGGCTGTAGAAATTTATGTTATCTCATATTGGATGGATGAGCTTTGCTCTTTGTCTGTGAAAACTCAGGCATGCATCATCTGCAAGAAGCTATTTTATAAGCATATTAATCTTTTTATTAAGGTAGAAATATATTAATATTTATGGCTATATGAACATCTATATTAATATTTTAAGGAAAATACAGAAAACAGAATGTTCAAGTGTGCAAGCACGTGCCGATCAGTATCAGTGCTGCCCCAAAAATGAATCTCTTCTGTCTGTCCTGTGCCACACCAGCCCCATGGGGGTCATCTCAGGCATCCCAGGAGGGCACAGCCAGTCCTAGAGGTCTCTGTGAGAGCAACAGCCTTGTGCCTGGACTGAGCTGTGGAGCACAGCAAAGGGAAACAGGCACTGAAGGGGTTGGGAGAGGTTATCCAAGAGGCCTGATGGAGGAACAGCCTACCCAGAGGTTACAAAGCATGTGGGAGGGCAGGTATTGGTGTTTAAAGGGAAATTCCCTTTTAAGCCTTTAGGAAAGAGTCACTCTAATCTTCTGGATCCTGCAAATTGACAGGTGACATCACGGAAGGACTGTGACAAGGTCTTGATTATTTACTCCAGGTAGTTGGGGATGAAGGGAATACATTCCAGAGTGGGGACAACTCAGACCTGGGCTTTTTGCACACAGGAACAGTGATACTTGGTGGCTTTGTCTTCCTCATTTATCTTCTTTTTTTTCTGTCAGTAATTTCCTTCCATTTGCTGTGAAAGCACTGTGCTGCTTTCCCCATTTTTGCTTCCAGGGGAATGGAGACTAAAAAAGAGTTGTGACCTTCCCTGTGATCACAGAAGACATCTGGTTTTCCAGGGAAAGGTTGCAATAGCAGCCCATCCCAGGTGGGGAATGCACCCCCAGAATATGTAACCCTACAGATGTACCTGCACCTGCCAGACCCACAAAGTCACAACTTTGGGGGTGCAGGGAAGAGGCAGGGACACAGTGGGGAGTTGGTCCCTGAGAGAGGCACCAGGTGAAGCCAGGATGGACAAGGACACAGGGGACAGCAAGGGCAGTCTGTGTGGGGCCTGGCCATCATTTTGTTGCTGCTGCTTCCAGGGGAGCCAATCACTCATCCTGTCATGGTCTCCAGCCCACGCCACCACAGGAACCCAACATGTTAACCCCTTGCCATCCCCTCTGCATTGTTCACCCAGCCTCAGTTTAAATCTCCAGAGAAGTTTAAACAAGAAAACCACCAGCAGCAGCTGAAAGGCTTTGCCTTCACCATGGAAGCAGTTTAATTTCTTGACAGAATTCCAAAGCAGTCCCTTCACCTGTGATACCTCACATAATTACTGACAGAACTGAGAGGGAAAACCTTGTCCTTGCTGCTCAAATATGTCCAGGGGACCCTAATGCACTGCTATTATTTTGCAAGAACTCCTTTCATTTATGATTTATATGATTTGATTTGATTTATAATGGGAGGCAGCTAAGCAGTTGTTACCTGTTCTTCCCATGCAAGCGTCAGGCCTGAGCACAGACAAGAGGTGAGTGGTGCTTGGTGACAGGTTATTGCCAAGCTTGAGATATGGGACCTTTTTGTTTTATTCTCCATCTAAATTAGTTACTGCAAAGAGATTTCCCTGGTGGGAAATGCATTTCAATATTTATTTCCTACCTGACACTTTATTATTCTTTTATTGAGTGGAATGTGTTCTCTCTCAGAACAGGTTTCCATGCAGAACTCTCTATGACACTGCTTTGGTTTATAAACTCACACCATGTGCCTGATCCTGCTGGCTGTGCAGAATGAAAAACTGTCTGGGGGCTGATCCCTTGTCCACCCTCAAAATTAATGTAAATATCCAGTTCAACTTGACTCAAGATGGAAATAAAGAGCTTCTTGTCATATTAACTAAAAAAAAAAAAAAAAAAAAGGGTTAGGGGACACCTAATTATCAGAAAATTTTCATTCAAGTTGCTCATTTATATTTTGATAATTTGTGACAACAGGAGAGCAGATTGAGGTGGTTTTTATCCACCAGGGAAGGGAGCAGCTCAGTTTTTGGAGACTGCAAAGTCTCAGGTGTTGCTCACTACCTCTCTCTGCCTGGGAGGATGTAAACCATAGAATCATTAGGTTTGGAAAAGACCTCTAAGGACATTGAGCCCAACCATTAACCACCACCATTAATGATTGGTGATGTTCTGCATCAGCATTGTGGGGTCGGACTACCTGGCCTTAAAAGGCCCCTTCAACCCAAACAATTCTATAATTCTATGGTCTGATTCTCTCTGATTTGTACAATATGTTCAAACATGCACTGAAGAGAGGCTGGAGATGTGGCCTAGAGGGCAGGGACACCTAAGCACAAGGGACACTCCCTTCTCCACTAGCTCCCTCCCACAGGTTTATCTACAATCAGGTAAGGGCAAATAAATATTGCACAAAAGAGCATCAGACCTGCTTTTCATGGTGGCTCAGGGCTCCAGAAAAAAATCCCCAGCTTAGACACCTAAATAATTTTGATATTTGCTTCCCCTGGAAAAAGTTCAAGATGCACTGTGTGACTCCAAGAAGAGAAAGAAACACTCCCTGTGTTACACCCCCAACACCTCCAGACTTTCCATTAAAAAGGATGAATGTGATTACAAATTCCTTCAGGTCAAGGAAATTGAATCCTGGTCATCCACCTCACAGCTAGATTACAAATAAACCCATCTTAAGTGATTTAAATATCTTAAGCGATATAAATATTACATACTAAGCCAAAAACACTGCACCTTCTTAGTGCTCTGACTTCAGCCGAATTTCAGTAATTCAGCTGCCTCTGGGGACCCCTTTATAAAAATATGTGGCAAACACATAAAAGTCACCCCTCAAATATGATGGAGAATGATCAACCCTAGTGGTGCTTTTCCTCAAAATGCATCAAAGTGGTAACCAAAACCGAGTTGCAAATAGATTTTATGTATTTATAAGGTACAGTAGAAAAGATTTAGCAAGAGAATATTTATAATAGAGCTTTTTCACAAAATAACTCTATGCAGGACAATATAATATTACAGAGCATATCAGACCTTTACATTAAGAATGTAATCTATTTTTATAATGGAACTCTAAGAGTTTCTGCTGATGTTTTGAAGACTGAAATGTGTTTTCCTCCTCCCTGAACTGATTATTTTTCCTCAATTTGGCATCTTATTTGTATCATTTCTTCTTATACAATTTCATTGTGACATCTGGCTATAAAATAAAAAAATGTAGCCTACAGGAAAGCTTGGAATTGTGCTCCCTACAGTGCATCAGTCAGACAATAAAATAGCCATCACTAGAAAACTGTGTTTACAAAAGCTACTCTTTGTAAATGCAAAGTTTTTTCCTGGCTTTACACCTGAATGAATGCTTAGGGACAACATTTCAGGCGAGGTAAGCTGGGTTCAGGATGGCTCTACCAATCTTTCCTTTCTACCACTTCTGAGGCCATTTAAAACTGGACCTCTTGGGTGAGTTTGGGGTTGGGATTATTTGGTTGATTGTTTTCTGTCCCTGTGTGTCTTCCTTTGTGCTCATCCCACCATTCCTACACATTCTGTGACCAACTCCCCTGACCCATCTCATGGTTTTCTCAGTGGTGTGTGTCCAGTAATGGTAATTTGGGCTTCAATACCCCCCTTTGAAAACAAGGAATAACACAGCTAACAAGTCAGTGGGAGAGTTAACACTGGATTAGAAGCGGCTCCAAGATTGTTATCGTAGTGTTAATACATTTATCTACTGCAGGCTCAGAAAAAGAAGAAAAGCAGTATGATTACCTTCTTACAAATTGATTACATCCATGCAAACACTGAGGAGGAAAATGCAGGCAGATCAAAGCATGATTTTGACAGCAGACTCACTAAACAAGCTATTTTAGCAATTCCTTAGGAGGCTAAAGAAGGAGAGACTTGGCTGGAGGCCCCATTGCATGAGCAAGGCCTTGGAGAAGGGAGGGATTGGTTTGAGAAAAGGTTGTTTGGATCTGTTCACCTGATTGTGCCAGGAAAGGATTGTATAGAAAGGATTTTACTGCAAGGATTTTACTGAAGTGCTGCCATGCAGTGAAATAGAACATGAATGTAGAGATGAAGTGGCACCTGCTCTTATAGATCGTGGAGGGAATCAAATACTCCTCAGGTATGAACTCTTGTGGATGGTCAGTTTAGGAGGAAATGAGATGTGCACAAAATCTCTTTGCCTCCACTCAGAAAAGAGGGTAGGTGACCAATCCAGATGAAGAAACATCCATTATTGTTCTCGCAGTGGAAATGAATCCAGACGGGATTTCAGGAGGGGCTGGAACTGGCCATTTTTGAGGAGAAATTATAAGACAAAACCCTCAAATCTGTGGTTTAACTTCCATGCTTTTCTGGTAAATGTAGAATCATATGTTTCACAGGATGGTTTGGGTTGGAAGTGACCTTAAAGATCACCCAGGGTAGGATATAGGAAAATACAACATCACCCAACCTGTATTGCCAGGCACTCAAAGATCTTCCTTTGCTTAACAAGAAACTTCATGAGCTCATGATATTTAGAGTGGCTTTAAGAGCTCCTCAGTAAAGCCACAGGCACTCTGCCAAGGAAGAAGATAATTCCCAACCTATTTCCTCTGTAGGCACCTGTAGCCTAGCCCAGCTCATCTTGTTGAGGTCATGGGGGTTTATTTTCTATCTTATCACATGGTAGTGTTTATTATGACCACAGCTCAAATAAATCCACGTAATTAAATTTTTAGCTGGTAATTATCCGCTCATCCAACTGTGATTGTGCAGATCAGGGTAATTGCACTAATGTTATCCAAGCTATACAAGCCTAATCAGTGTCTTGTGACCTAAGATAACCCACAGAATGTATTTCTCAACCTCTCTTGCTCGCTTCACCCTTACACAGTGGAGGTGATAAATCAGTTCTGCTGGGTTGAATGCAACCAAACTGATCTAACAGGTCCTTCCCTATCTGTCTCATGATCTTGTTGAAGATTTTAGTCAGGAGCAATTTGTGTCTTCAGGAGGAAACATGACAGCAAAGCCCAAGCAACACAGCGTCAAGAGAAGAGCTGGAGACATGAGGTGTGGATGGAAGAAGCAATGAAGATAAATTATTCTGGATGTTTTCAACCACTCAGATTCTCATGGTTTTCTGAGTTCTGCTTCAAAAGCCTTTGGTGATTCTGTCAGAACAGGTGCAGGAATCAGTTGAATAAGGGCCAAAATATGCAAAGGAGGCAAGCACGAAGATAGTTCACCACTTTCTTCTCTTACTTTTCTTCTTCCAGGCCTAAACCTGCAAGGCCTGGAGGTTGCATCAGCAGATGGTGACTTGATTGTCTGTGAAGAACCCTTTGTTTCTCAGTGGCTGCAGATGGCATAGGTTAGAGTTCAGCTGGTCAGATATGCAACCCATGTGTGTGTTAGATTGATTCCACCTATACAAGGTGCAGCACAGCATTTGAGCTGTTCACCCCCAGCTCCCAGCTGGGCCAATGGACACAAATATTCATTTTTAGAATCCATGTGACTGACTGTGGAATTATTTTACAATTAGATGAATGATTTTCCTAAAAAGTGCAGTGCCCCACTGACTGTAGAACTAGTCTAGACAAGCAGTTTGGTTGTAGGTACTGGAAGCATCTTGATCAAGACTGGTGTGATCACTCCAGGCTGATTTCATACTCAGCCTAACCGCCAATCCTTTCCAGATCAACAAGCAGGCATTTAATTAATTTTTTAAATGTTATAAAGGTGTGAATAAATACTAGAATATTTACAAATATGAGGTTTTGAGAGTACACAATCAAATACTTTTTTTTCACTTTAATAAGATGCTTAAACTTATTTTGACAATACTTCAGCAGCAAGAATTGGTATCTGTCTGCAAGATGAGATGTGGTTTAGCACAGCTTGTTGATCTGGAACAACAGTGATAACTGTAAAAATTATATATACCTGAAATTAAATATCTGTCTATGTATCTATATTTATAAATTGTGTAATCTTGCCTTTTCTGTGGTGCAGGCACAGCATTTAACTGAGATATTCATACCAAAGGAAAATCTTTTCCCTTTGAGTTAAACTAACGCTGTGTAATTTAATTAACCAGTTGATACAAATATAGAGCAGTGTAGTCTTGGACTGTAACAGTTTTTGATGGCAGCAGAAATGCACTGTGGATTTTTCAGTGTCGTATTTGCTGACATTTTTCTTAATAAGCTTAGTGAGTGAAGCTCACTGAAGCACACCATCTCCAGAGACCTACCCATTTAGTTTTACTGTGGATTTGGATTTTTTCCATTTAAGGCCATTTGAAATCCCAAATGAAATCCTTCAAAGCGACTTTCACTTAAAAGAAAGTTTCTGCAGCTTCCTGAGCTCCCTTAGAAATCAACTTATCCAAATCATGGCATTAAGTGGGGCAACAGTATTTCATTTCAAACAGTCGGGAAATTGACTGTTATACAGCTTTGGTGGTACAAAGATGGCTGGTAATTTTTAATTTTAAAGGTCTTTTTGAGGATTCATAAAGCCCTTGAGAACACTGCAAAGGAACACGATACTGTGTTCTGCTGCTAACGAAATAAAGTGTCTGAGAGATTAAGCAGAGGGAAATCTTGCCTTGGAATAGGTTGACAAGACAGATGAAACATTAAGAATTCATCCAGCTCATCAACAAAGATCTGTCTGGATCTCAAACAGCAGAAATCTCTATGCAAACCTCACTTGGATGCCTTTAAACCTGAATCTGACATGGCAGTCTCATATAATTCTCCTTTTCCCAACAAAATGGTGTAACAGCTCCATTGAACAGAGGAATGGAGAAATTGTATCTGCAAGAAGCACACAGATGCTGTGATGCAAAATTATACTCCGGTGTTGAGTCCTCCAAGACCCTCCTTTTCTGAGGATACAAATAGGGAATGATCTCTTGGAATCACAGAATCATTAAAGCTTGAAAAGTCCTCCAAGACTGAGTCCAGCTTTTGACCAAATACCACCAGGCCCACTAAACCATACCACAAAGTGCCACATATATTTGTTTTTTAAACACTTCCGTAGATGGTGATTCCACCACTTTCCTGTGGAGCGTTTTCCAATGCTTAACCATTCTTCCAGTGAAGAAATGTTGTCTAATATCCAACCTGAACCTGCCTTGGCACAACTTGAGGCTATTTCCCCTTGTTCTGTCTCTAGCTGCCAGTGAGAAGAGGCCAACATCCATCTTGTAGCATTCCTTTGTGAAGAGCCTTGGGACATGGCCACTGATAAAAACACCACAAAACCAGTGCAAGTCGAATCCTGAGGTCAAGAAAACCAGCTAAAGAGTGCAATAAAACATGATTACAAGAGTTGTTCACTCAGCAAATCCCACCCCACTGCTCACCAATCTCAGTCAAGCCCAGAAAACACTTCTTCAGCCACTCTACAGCCCAGGCAATTCTGTTGACAGGAAAAGAGGTTTTCTAGCTTTATGGGGAGGAAGAAATCAGAAGCTGAGTGTCCAATTCAGCCATCCTCCTACCTGCCTGCTTCAGTTTTACAGGGGAGACTAGGGGATGATAAATCCACCTCCTCACTCCTCACAGGAGCAGCAAATCAGAGAAGTCATTCTAGGTCTGAAAAATGAGCTGTAACTAAATGATGTCAGTACATCTGCCCTTGTCTTCTCCCTCTGCTGGAATTCTCCTCCCTGCAGCTGAAAATACCACCCATCCCAGGAAAAGGAGTGACAAATCCACATGGAACAGGAAGGCAAATGCAAATTCTGCTGCCTGTAGATCACCCGAGCTGAAGGCTTCATGTCTCATGATGAAAACACAGCACGTGGCCCAGCAGGCTGCAGGACCAGTGTGCCACTGATTCATCCTTCCAGCACACAGCAGGACTTGAGGCACATTTGTCCAGCTGATGGTTTGACTTCATGTGAAATGTTTCCCCGGGTCACTGACCTGTTAATTGTAGGCAGAGCACGGGAGATAATAAATAGTCGATATGCTCCTGAGTCAGACCCTCTCCTCACAGTTACCAGGCAACCTCCTCCAGCTCTCCACAGATCTGCTAATACTTTTCCCTCCCTTCCCACTGCAAACTTAGGGATGGAGAGCGTGTGTTCATCGGAGGGTAAGAGACAAGGCAGGGCATATTTAAGTTGGATGGCTTTTTACAAGCATTAAGCAATGCACTCCTGTAATAAACAACTATGCCAGAGCTAATACTCAATAAACAGTGTGCTTTATAAGCAATTAGGGACTCACATTGTGGAACAGCCATTTCAGGGGAAGATACACTACCCCAGCAATGCTTAGCAAGATAAGTGGCTTGTTAAAAGCATCATAATTCTCCTTTAAAAATCAATTAACAGTTTGGTGCGGTTTTTTTTAGTGTAAGGACTGCTGGGTGTCTTATTCAAATGACAATGAATCCAGGGAACTCATGTTCTATTCACTGGCTGGTGTTTAACCCCAAAAAGTGCAAC
Organism: Anthoscopus minutus; assembly: GCA_013399455.1. Taxonomy (NCBI): domain Eukaryota; kingdom Metazoa; phylum Chordata; class Aves; order Passeriformes; family Paridae; genus Anthoscopus; species Anthoscopus minutus. The sequence continues at coordinate 17,252 of VWYI01045476.1, forward strand.
TGGAAGCAAATCTGCAAAATAAAAAAATAAAATTATTTAGCTGTAGTAAAGTTCAGCTGCCAAGAGGTAGCTGAAGATGCTCAGATGAGTCAGATAAACACATTTTCTCAGGGCAAGGGAGAAATCAGAGCACATTATAAAACCATTTCGTTTGTGTTTTTTACTTGGCATTGGGGATTTTTTAAAATTATATTAATTAATAATCTCTTCCCTGAATCACAAGGGATTAAGCAGCAGAAGTTTAGTTTAGAGATATTTGATTGTGAGTTTTACTCAGAAAGGTAACGCAGAGTCCATTTCCTGAACTTACAGAATGTCTTTTTTCTCTTCTAACAAAACCTGCTTTATGGGATGCCTGGGAAAGAATCTCTCTCAGGGCACCAAGCACAGGAAAAAGGGAGAGAAAATCATGAGGATCAACCTTGCCATGCCTGCCCTCTATGACCACCAGCAGCAGGGCACTGGAGAGCCAAATATCCTCCTCTTTTCACCTCACAAAGCCTGAGGTGTTTTCAGACACTTCTGCTTGGAAAGGTGAAAAACCAGAACTGTTTTCAGACACTTCTGCTTGGAAAGGTAAAGAGCCAAAGCCCTTTTCTAAGTGAGAGTGAATATTTCCAGCCTCTCTAAATATTCACAGGATTATTTTTCCCAGCCCAGTCTGATGCACCCCCTATTTCTGAGCAGCAACGTGCTCTCCTTGCCATTGATTTCCCATCAGCCCTTTACAAATGCCTTCAGTCTCCCCTCCCTGATTAATTATTAAACTGTTAAATCAATTGCTGCATCCAAGAGTTTGCAAATCAGAACACAGCCTCCACCTGCCTCTCCTCAACTGCAAGTAGTTGCAAAAGAGTTTGGACAGACTTTTCAATCCTCCAAGGCACTGCAGAGGTGATAAAAAACCAAATTGTGCTGTTGTTGATGAGACACAAAAATGGAAAGCAAAGGATTTCAGAATCAACCTTCAGGAGTGGTGGTGTAACATGAGCTGTTCAGAGAAGTTTCCAGGTGTCATGCTTGGATTAATCTAGCTAGAAAAGTGCTTTTCTCTCATCCACCATGCTTTGTTCTTCAGGGAAATAGATGGGAAAAAGAATGAATACTTTGGCTGTCTAAAAGTCCAACAGTTTAATTCCTCCCCTTGCCAGGGCTGCAGCCAGGCTGCAGCCAGGCTGCTTTGGCTTTTCTCTACTTTCCATCCCCTGTCTGCCCCAGAGGAGGAGCAATGGGGCTGGGTTGCAGCGGTTTTGCTTTACAGAGCCACTTCTCCCAAATTCCTGTTTAATCTCTACACTATAAAATCTGAGAGTAATTGAACAGACTGAAAACTGGGAGGTTGTGCCATCCAAAGAGGCTCCCACAGCTGCTCCAGCTAGAGATTTCTCAACAAGTGTGAGTGCGTGTCGAAATATTTACTTTTCCAGTCTATAAAATTTCTCACGTCCACCTAACTACTTTTTTTTCGTCTTGACAAAGAGCATCTTCCACTAAAAAAAACAAAACAAATGGCACTGCTGAAGATAAACCTGTTCTTACACACCCAAGGCAATATATAAATATCAACCCAATAGCCAGTATCAAAGTCAACAATCTGACTCTTACCCTAAGGTTTATACAACAACAAAAGGTTTGCAGATGCAACCTGGAAAATAACCCCAAATTTCTTTCTATATTGCTTTATGGCTTTTTTAATCCTTTGATTTTTTTAAAATTATCTTTTGTCTAAATCACTTCTGAATAGGATTACTGGCAGGTCAGAGAGGAACTAATAGCATTTCTTAGGTGAAGTTTCATGATCCCTGAAATTTATTTCAGGTTGGTCAGACCCTCTTCAAGAGGAGCTGAAAGGCTGTTTGTGACCTTTTGAGTGAACAAACTCAAGAAAGATTTTCAGTAATTATGGAGAACTTTTTTGGGGGGGCACTCTTCCACCTTTTTGCTGAGGTAGTAAAACAATAGTAAGGCCCATTAGCCTCTGAAAACCTATTAATACTGATTGCTTCTGAAAATTTTGAATTTGATTGACAAAAGTAGAGGGTTTTAAAAATTTTTCTGGGTTCTAGCTATGGCAAGAATTAAGTTGTCATGTCTCACAACATTTTTCCTTACTAGGTCCTTCTATCTTTTAACCTTTGGTTTATAAAATAAACCACATCACTGAAATCCCGACCTTTTTCTCCTCCAGGAACCTGCTGTATTTAGAGAAGGTAAACACAGCAAGCTTTGATGGTAGAAATGCTGTCCCTGGCCTGCAGTCCATTGCTGCAGGAGCACTTCAGCTGTCACTGAAGTGGTGGCTTCCAGGCATTGCACAGGGAAACATCTCACCAACACTGAAGAGATTTCATCTCTTCCAAGGACAGACTCTTAGAGCTCAATGGTATCAAGATTTTTACCATGTCTATGAATAGAACTCTTCTCTTCTCTTCTCTTCTCTTCTCTTCTCTTCTCTTCTCTTCTCTTCTCTTCTCTTCTCAAAAGGAAAGCCCTGCTGGTTTATTTCCTCCAGACATAACTAAGAACAAAGAGATTTTCCCAGTTTTAGCTATAATCCAGCCTCTTTCACCCTAGACAAGGAATTTCATTGGCCCTCACACAGCCTTACTTTGTCTTCTAGATGACTTCCAAGACAGCTACTACTGATGGACACCTCCTCTCACCACTGATACATGAGCATCCCTTTGTGATAACTCATCTATACCTCCCAGCCAATGTCAAAATCATCTTAAACATTCTCAATCCAACCTGGAATCGTCTCCTTGGCTCCAGGCTTCCTGGCTCTATAGTCTGGAAAGAAGCATCATGACTGAAGAACATCCAAAAATGTGTAGATTTTCCCATATAAGGCCTCCCTGGGAAGTTGTCAGAGTGAGCATCCTTTTGGGAGCAATCAGCTCGGGATTCATTCCAGAAAACCCTGCAGCAATGAAAGGAGGCATAGCTAATTACCCTGGACACCCTGTCAGGGAGGAGCTGGCCACCTCTAAGCCATTCCAGGGAAATCAAAAAGATAACTAAAGAAAGCTAGCCTGCAGTCAATAGCTGAGAATTTGCTCCTCAGGGTCTTCATCTCCAGCGTGAAATATCTGCAGGGTCTGGCACTCGAAGAAGGGCTTGAAACCCCTACTGTGAAATCACCAGAGAGAAACACGGCCCCTTGGGCTTGATTTGGATTTCAGAGAATTACACTGTGCTCTTCAGAGGGTCTCCTGTCCTCTGGTGACTCTAGGGGAGCAGGTGGTGACTCAGTTTTAATGTAGCAACTCTGTTAATTGTCCAAATAATCCAACTTGCATGTATCTGGGCCCTCACAACGGTTCAGCTCACTTTTAAAATCAATATTTGCCAGGAATGTGACAGCAAAAGCTCCCTGCTCTGCCTGTCTGACATGGTCTTGGCAGTTCCCAGGGGTATATTGCAGTATCATAGAATTTGGTGTGGGCTTTTTTTTTTGGTAAATCTCTAGGTGCTGAAATGGTAAGAGTTGCTTCTTTATATCTTCCTTGTTTTCATTCTCATTACAGGAAAAAGCTGAAAAGTGGGAACCTAGAGCACCTGGCTGCAAATATACAAAAAATACATTGTGTTTCATTATTTTTAAATCATATTCTTTCTTAAGCTCAAATTTTATTTCAGGAAGCAGACTGAGGTTTTTATGTTTTGAGTTTTGTTGGGACTATGAGTCATGGAAATTTCCTCTGACATAATCTCAGGTGAGGGGTCTGAAACTCAAATGCAAGCTCATGTTATCTTTAACCTGGTTTATTGCCTGTTGCATGTAAAATATACTGCATTGTTAGGTGATCAAGAAGTAGGCAAATAGGATCATATCTTTCTCATTCTGTGAATAATCACTGCAGCAGTAAAATACTGCAAACCCAGCTTTGTAAAACAAATGATGAAGAATTCTGCCACGTGCTGCCCATTTTCACCCAAGAATACAGAGTGCCTGCTCATGAAGTTTGTTATGGTACCTAAAAATCCTTCACTAAGCAAAGCTGAAATGGATCAAAAACAAAACAAATCTTGTTTTTCTCCAGATGTGTTTAAGTGCATGGGGGCTATCAGGGCAAGATGTACATTCACAGAATCGAAGAATCCAGAATGGTTTGGGTTGGAAGGGATCTTAAGGATCATCCAGTTCCAGCCCCCTGCCATGGGCACCTTCCACTATCCCAGGTTGCTCCAATCCCCATCCAGCCTGGCCTTGGATGCTTCCAGGAATGGGGCAGCCACAGCTTCTCTGGGCACCCTGTGCCAGGGCCTCACCTCCCTCACAGGGAAGAATTTCTTCCTATTCTCCGCTCTAACCCTTCCCTCTGTCAGTTTAAAGCCATTCCCCCTTGTTCCATAATTGCATTCCTTTGTCCAAAGTCCCTCTCCAGCTCTCCTGGAGCCCCTTTAGGTACTGGAAACTGCTCAAAGTTCTCCCTGGAGCCTTCTCTTCTCCAGGCTGGATACCTCCAGCTCTCCCAGCCTGGCTCCAGAGCAGAGGGGCTCCAGCCTTTGGAGCATCTCCATGGATACCTCTGGATCTGCTCCAGCAGCTCCATGTCCTTCTGCTGTTGGGGTCGCAGGGCTGGAGGCAGCTCTGCAGAGGGGTCTCACCTGAGTGAGGCAGAGGGACAGATCCTGGAGGTCACAGAGTCACAGAATACCCTGAGCTGGAAGGGAGCCCCAAGGATCATCGAGTCCAGCTCCTGGCCCTGCTCAGGGCCACCCCCATCAGTATTTAACTGGGAGTGACTTCAGAGAGCAACCCCTGAAGTCCATTAACAGCTCCCTGACATCCTGGTAGTGCCTGTGTAAGTGTTTATCTGACAGCAGGACACTTTTATACCATGGCAAGTTTAACTACTCCAGGTATCTCTGAAATTCCTCTTGGATCTGGAAGTGTTTGAGAAGGGAAGAGTGTCCCACTCTCCCTTCTCCACTCAAAGGAGGTTTGTTATCCTATTTAATGCAGCATGAACACTGCCTCATTTAGCATGACAACTATAGCTGTGTGTATGTTAGCTCAACACAGTTTTGACTCCAGAGTGAAACGATTCCTGAGTGGAAAAGAACAACACAGACGAGAAAATATCTCATGCTGAAATATATATTTTACATACAGCGTGCACTCAAGTTGCACAAGATGTTGCTTCCTCGGGCCATTTTTGTCTTCTGAAACTGTTCCAGCAATCCTCAGCTTTTCCCCAGTGGGTTGGGAGCAGCTGCATGTTCTCTAGGCATGAAAAACAGCAGGGACAGCTCTGAAACTCTCCTGCAATGACACACCTTGAGATCCAAAGACTGCTGATACTTGAACAGTGCAGACATAAAGCAGCTTCCACCACATGGCCTGGGGACTATGGTCTGTTCCTTGGACAAATCCCAAACACTGTATAGATGAAGCCTATATAATCCTGGCAATCAATTATCCCCCTAAGGGAAAAGACCCCATCTGCAAAATAAATGGAATAAATGTATCAGCTTTGCAAAGCTCATGGCTGCAACTCTTCTAATAATGACATGACAGCTCTGTAAAGGTGGTTTTAGCTGCCAAGACAAGCACTGGAAAAGGAAGGCCAGATTATGTTTGAGTCTACAACTTGAATTAGCTCCCCTTGTCTTCACCTGTGCAGGTGGAGCACATTTTGAGGCAAAGGGAATTTGTCTTGAGCACGAGATAGGACTTAAATATCTCCTGTAATAATGTGAATCCAGAAGATCGGGGAAGAACAAAACATGCCTGGCTGCTAACAAGAAAAAAAGGAAGAAACAAGGAAATGCTGATAATTCACTTTGACTTCAACATCCTTTCCAGAGAAGAGCAGGCTAATATTTACACAATATAGGGTGAACAAGTCGAGAATATATGTGCTCGTGCTGTTTCCTACAGCAGGGCTGTATCAGCTGGGCAATAGCCTGCAAGACAATGGAAATCATTCTCCTGTCTGTCCCCAGTGGCATGCCATGTCTGGTTTTCAAGGAAAATAGCTGTGCCAATGGGAATATTCCCAGGGGTAGTAGAGATCATGATCATGAGTGTGATATGCCTGGGCTGCACGAACAAGAGAAAGAGATGGAGGTGTTTAGCCAGAGGAGAAAGACTTAAGGGGAAGCTTTAGCAAGGCTCTTATGAAGGAGAAAATAAACTTTTACATGTGGCCATGGGGGAAAGAACAAGAAATGATGGACCTAAAATTTGTAAGTTCAAACTTAGTTAGTTCAAACACCAGGCAGGGAGATGCTCAGTGTGCCTCCCATCCTGATTCCTTTTAATAGAGCTGCTGGAATACAGAGCTGTCATTGCAACACCTCCTGCCACAGCCACAAAAGTGACCATGAGGACACCAAGTATCTCCTTAGTGTTCTGCTACCCTGCAAGTGGGCTTGCTCCAGAGCTGACAAAACACATGAATATCAGATAATCACACATCACCTGGCTGCCTCTCCTCCATAAAGGCTTCTCCAATCTTCAACAGCGAATGCATTTTTTTTCTCTCTGAACCTCCCTTCATTGAGCCTGGAGTGACCAATTTCACTCTGCCTTGAATTCCTCCAAAGCTCACCCTGCTGAAAGAATCTGACCTCCAAACAGCATGGCTGCTAACACCTCCAAATTTATTTCCCAGGAGAGTTTTGCTAAAGCTTGGATAGCAATCTGGGATCCTCTAGCCTAGCATATACAATGGAATATTAATTTCCCATTGCTCCCAGGGAACTGAAAATACAGAAGAACATCAGATACATTTGGAGTTATATTTACAGTCCATTGAGGGGGAAGAGGTATTAGATCCCAGAGATTTAGCTTTGGGAGGAGTTCTGCCTGTATCAGGGTTTGAGGCAGTCTTTGATGTTCGTGAAATAAAAGAGAAATAAGTCCCTCAGGGAGTGAGACAAAGATATCCAAAATCTTCAGCCTGAGGTTTTTTGTATAACTGCTCCAGCTACTGTCTCCAGAACTCATTACAATAAGCAAATACTCATACATCACTGGTTTAATATGACAACTGTGATGCTTAATAAGGCTGGAAGAAACATCTCTGTGACTCTATTTGAGCCTCCTAAACAATCAGTTATTGCTGAGAAGGTTACACCAATTTTCAGAGCTCAGAAGCTGATTTGCAATTTGTATCCATCTTTCATTTTGACTAGACCAATTGTGTGTTCTATCTGCATTATCAGCTCCATAAAAATTCATTCCTATCCATAAAAAGAGAAGGTTTCTAATAATGCCTCTCCTACTTTGTATGGGTGTATTTGGTTCTATTTAGAAGAGAAAGGCAGTTAATCTGGTAACTGGGTTGTCTTCCTGTCCAGTTTCACTGCAGGACCTAATCCATCTACTCTAAACCCATCCAGTCAAATTTAAACTGAATTGTTTTTATGATGAGATGGGAGAAATTTGTCTTTGCACAGTGACAGTATGAATTCTGAGTAACTGTGAAATTATTGCCTATCAAATATCTTGCTGTAGAGAATCACTTGGGCAGATGAGGCTCCTGACAGGTATGGCCCATGTGGTCTGAGAGAAGGTAAAGAACCAAAACAATTAATGTTTGCAGCCTGATTGAGCAATTGATGCTACTGAGGCTTCTGAGCTGAAGGTATATTTTTAACCAAGGTCTGTCTCCAGAGAGCTGGAAAATCCCAGTGAAGTAAAAATGACAATATAGGTAATAGAAATCATAAAGAAATTGTGAATAAGAGGAGTAACAAACATATTTAAACAATGACAATAGCAGCCCCAGGAGCCTCAGGCACCTGTGATCTCTACAACTTTCAGGTGAATCTGTGCCTAGAAATATCCTGAGAGCAGAGTCAGTTCTGAGTTGCCAAGGGAAGGACAAAGCACTGGCCTGTCTTAGTGAGGTACAAATGCATGTCCAGAGCAATGGGTATCACTGGGACCGAACTATTTCTCACCACTGATTATCTCAGATATTTGACTGACATTTGCTGAGCAAAGAGCCACGACACCACCAGCTCCTCCCAGGTGTTTGCTGTCTCCTTCCCAGCAGAGGTCCTGCTCCTGCAGCAGAGGCATCTGGAGCAAACATCTGCTCCTGTCCCAGCAATGCTCATCCACAGCCTGGTGTTGCAAGGGAAATTCACCTTCATGAGGAGCTGGAGGCCATGCATGAAACAGAGCAGCCGAGGTGGGGTGGGCATTTGGTTGTGCCTGCCCAGCTGGGAGCTGTGACCATCAGTCAAGGTGGCACAGACAGGAGGGACACCCAGGAGGGGAGCAGGGAGATGGGCAAGCCCCTTGTGTAACAGTGAAGAGGCCTGCAGATACTCAAGCACTAAAAGGACTTGTATAACCCTTCTTTTCTCCCCTTTCTCCCACTATTCCTTCTTTCCCCTTACTCATTTTCTCCTTTTCTTGTGCTTCCTCCTGTACCCTGTTAATTATCCGTGCTGTGGTTGTTTTGGTTTTTTTCCATGATTCTTGCATGGTGCAATACTGCTTAGATGATGTGCAGGGAGTTGAAAAGGAAATAGTTTTCAACTTTTTCACTTTTGATGCAATGTGCAGGTGTGTAGCTGGTCCTGGATGATAGATCTCAACAAACTCACTAAATATCCTTTTTTAATATATTTTTCCAGACCTGATTGCTATTGTTGATCATTGTGATACAATAAATCAAGGGTCAGCAAGGCTTTTAATAGGGACAGGACTATATTTTAATTAAGAAGATAGAAGGGTGTAAAACCAGGCTGGCATGAAAAAGAGACAGAAAAGCACCTGTCTGATCTCAGTGGGTGAAAAAGGAATTTGTCTTCAGGCAAGTGCACTTTCAGGGGAATCCCAGAGAGATCTCTCAGGCCCTGCATTCTTCAGTGTCCCTGCAATTCCTGAAACCTGTGGAATCCACTGGGCTGTATCCATTCTACCTGCAGTACAAATGCAACAAGCTCTGAAGTTTTGTCTGTGTCTTCCTCCCCAGGTTCCTCTGCTCTGGCCAGTCCCTGGAGGAACAATCCCAGGAGCTCATTCCAGCTTTGCAGTGAGATACCACAGCAGTTGTGAGGCCTAACTTTGATATTTGCTGGCCAAAGGCAAGAAATGTAGGCACTAGTGGCTTTTACAGAGCTGAAAACAAAGGTCATCAGTCCAAAGAGAAGAAAAGGAACAAGGAACTGGAGAAGGAGTAGCTCTGGATCACTTGCTGATGCAGAAAATGACAGGCAAGACCTAAATGAACATCTTTACACTTGGCTCCTTCCTGTATGAGACTGGGAAATAAGCATTTATTTCTTACCACTATGATCAATTAATGTCCTAAATTCTTTGTTAGTCATTAAATTTGTGGGCTCCAGCCTTGGCTGAACCCTGCTCCTTGCTGCTTCATCCCCACCTGCCCCAGTATTCTCCTCCCAATCCATTCTTCAGTGCTCCCAAGTAAAAGATGGCCTTTTGTCCCCACCAATATCCCACTTTGGCATGGCTAAACTTCCAGGAAGATAGTTCTCCAGCTGGGGAGGCAAAGTGGGAGCTGTGTTATGGTGGGAAGAAAGTCCTAGGGAGCTCTCTCCTAAGAAGGCCCTGGAGTCCACAACCCCTCTTGCCAACCCTCCCAATGTGCAAACACAGAGGTTGGCCAAAGCTTCAGAAACACTTTTCCAGATTAATAAAGGCACCTTCAGAGTCTGTACCTTGTGCTGAGTTTTAACCTGCAGGATTTCCCAAATCAGAGCTGCTTCAGCCTGAGATACTGTGGCTTTACTTGCCCAAATCTCAGTGAAGCCTGAAGCACCCTGCACTCCAAATAAAGGAGTTTCTGGGGACCATTCAGTCCATTCCCTGCTAGCTGGACAAAGTGGGGCCCTAAATTCAAGTTTCCTGTTAGCTTCTGCTGATTACATTGCTTTCACCACAAGCTGTAAAATAGCTTTAAATACTTGAAGCAGCAAATGTAAGCACCTTAGCAAATGGGACACAGATAAGGTTCTTCATCTGTCAGCTCCCAGGCAAAGATCCTTAAAATTCAGGTAAATAATATGAAAAAAATTGGAAGCAGAGAAAAGCTTATTATGGCTGTAAGGCATGTCAGGACCTGATTATCCTGTTTCACACTGTCAGGAGAGCGTGAGATAGAGTAACTGACAACAAGCAAGACTTAATCAATCAGAAAAACCTGAAAGGAGACAATTTTAAATGGGATATTTTCCAAACAACCCACTTTGCCAGTTTAACGAGGGCAATGATCAAATGAATGGATTAGAACAGGATCAGCCAGTAAAAAGGGCAGTGCATAGAAGCTCTCCAAAGCAGATTGTGCACATTCCTTACCACAATATACTGTCCTGTATGTATGGGACACCATATTCCAGGGAGAGGAAAATTCACATTTTTGGTCCTTTTCACTTGTCCTTTATATCCTAAGCCAGTATAGATCAACACCTTGGCCTAAACTTTACCAGCTTTCCTAAAGAATGGGTGTTTGTACCAGAAAGGCACTACCAAAAACATCTAGGTACAGCTTTTCTCCAAAAGGCACAACAGAAATTGTTGGATTATAAATTGGACCAGTCTGCAAAGGTCTGGAATTTATCTTTTCCATGGTACAACCAAGAAATTGTGGTTTACCACCTCAGGTTCTTCATATATTAAATTAGGATCACAAAATCTCTTTGATCGGTACTAGGAGAACTACAGAAGGTATTATTATTATTACTATTACTATTATGAATAATGCAGTAAGCATGCAGTGCAGGAAACCACAAGCTGTGGATGGTGGGGATAGAATATTTTCCTGACATTCCCAGTTCTATTAAACACAGAATGTGACACCAAACCTAGCAACCTCCTCCTTGGTGAATGACAACATGGACCAAATGGACAAAGAGAAACAGCTTCCACTCCTGTGAAGCATCACACCAGAACAAAAACAATGACAACTGCTGAAAAATTCCTTTGGCTGGGAACACCTGAGATGTGGTTTTGTCCAGTTCTCATTTCACAGACAGCGTCCATTTCTGCCCATCACTCCTTCCCATAGTCCTATTCTTAGTTTGAAAAAGTGTCTCAAAAATAAACATGGCCAGGAGATGGAAGTGTGTTATGGAGAAAGGGGAACATTCAGCATTTTTCATTTTTCAGAGAAAATCAGCATTACCAGGGAGGCTTTGCTGGTTGAGAAACAGGAAGCAGCCCCAGAGAAGATGTGTGGAGCAGTAAGAGATGATTTACTGGCACAGATTTTGTTGTTTGAACACGCACACTCCTCCCATCCGTTTGCCCCAGTGTGCGTGGCAGCTCTCCCCGTCAGAGGACAACAGCATTGCACTTGTCAGCATTCCCACCAATGTATCATGAGGAACACCTGCTCCTGGGCCTGGATGGAGAAAAGGCCTGTTCTGGCCCTGAAAATGGGAGCTCTCCATCATGCTGCCAGCTCATGGAGTGGGGTACAAGGCTTGCAGAGCAGGAGCCGGTCTGAAGCTGTTTTGTGAAAGCCATCGTAAAGCCCCAAGAAAGGAAACGCTTCCCAAATGACTCTGTTCTCCTTGTGTGCTCTCATATCGTGGCACTTACTGTGAGCAGCCTTATTCTGAGGAAAAGAAGCAGAGGACACCACACAGTGATGAGCAGTGCTGCTGCCAAGACGTTGATGTGATGTGGACAGCTCAGAGTGTGAGCAGGGCTGGGGAAGTGACGCTTCTTTTCTGAGATGGATCTGCCATTGGTGACTCTGGCTTGGTTCTTAGTGAACCAGGGGTTAACTTCCCCTTGCTCCTACTCAGGCAGGTGCTGGGGAGGAAGAGGGCCCAAGTATGGCTAATGACTTTAATGGGGAGAGCCTGAGATCATTAATTAATGGCTTTTAGGTGAAGGAAGGTAGATTTAGATCAGGTATTAGGAAGAAATTCCTCCTTGATGTGGAGGCTGGATGAGGCTGGTGGCTAGAGTGTCAGATAAGAGTATAAATTAATCATCTTAAAAACCAAATGCAAAACACAAGAAAATGTTGATTTTTTTTTTTGAGTTTTGTGTTACTTCAGGCTTGAACTTTTCCTAGGAATGTAAGAATTAAGTCCCACAAAAAGCCTTTGAATCTCATTTGAAGTCCATTACAATGACTTTGGATTAGGATTTTCATGTTTTTGTCTCATGATTTTACCTCCATAATACAAATGGGCTCTGTAAGAAGAGGTATTGCAGCCTATGATGGCGTGACTGATGAATTTATTTTTTCAGTTGTTTTATTGCCTTCCTCTAAAGGTATGTTTACATACATTAAATTTTGAGGGGAATCCCAAGTTATACAAACATCTCAGTAATTTCATCTGTAATCACAAAGACAAGTTATGTAAAGAGAGGAAACAGCTGGAATTAGGAACATAATAGAACACCCAATTGACAGCAAATTATGCCTTTCCCTGCAATCCAAGTCAAACACTCCTCACAGCTTTGGGGCTTAATTAGTTAATTATTGTTTTAAATTATTTAAATTACTATTTAACTTTAAGAATTTAAGTAACTTCTAGCTCATTACTGAGCATGTACAGATATTTCCTTCCGTAGTTTTGGAACTGTTCAGCCCATTCCATTGCTCTGATTGTGGCCAAATAACATGGTCCACTTGGAAAATTCTGGACCTCAACTGAACAAGGATGCAGAGAGTCTGGGAAATTATCCTGATAATAAAAATTCTGATGTCAACTGCTTCAGTATTTAAAATATCCAACCCCGTGTTGGCAATCTACTCTAGAATCTTCTAGAAAGGAGAAAGGGCTTCCTGGTGGCAGAGGAAGGATGTGACTGCTCTCCCTGATATATAATCTCTTTCCAAGCTATATTCCCTTCTAAGAATTTTTTTCTGACTCTGCTTTTTATCATTCGTTGGCCAAATCTGTGAACAGTCTGATTATGTCTTTGGAGATATGTTTTGTTCTGTTATGGTGATAACTTGGTCACATAATCTTGCCTAGGTTTGATGAACCCCATTAATACCATATTTATCTCAAGGCGTTACCATCATGTGTGCAAAACAGTGGAATTATTTCCCATTTGAGGCTGTGTCTCTGGTTTCAGTAAAGCTGCAGCTGGCTGCTGTTGCATTCTCTTTAGAAGGTCCATAAACTTTCCAAACACTCATTATGCTTTCCTTCCAAAGGACCAGTCTCCAAGATGTTTAAAGTGTATACCTTGCAAGGAGATGCCCTCAAGCTGCAGTCAAGACAAAGTTCTCTGTCCATCCTTGTCCAAAACCCTGAAAGAGCTCAATTAAAAAGGTCAGTTTGGTTCAGTCTGCTTAGATTGACAATGAAAAGGATGATTCATCAGCTGTTCATTTTTCCACCCAGTTTGTTCCTTGTTATTTTTAATGAGCTTTTGAAAGCAAGCAAAAACATCAAGGGGAGATTAATTTCTGTATAACACGAAAACAAAACAAAACTCCAAGCACAAGAGCTGAAAGTTTACATCTTTTCATACCTAACAGGATAAAAACAATGAAGAAAGACTGAATCCTTTTAAAAAGCAGTGGAAGGGAATTGTTTTTTTTGTTTCAGAAAAGCAACAGTCCACTTGAAATTGCTCCAGCCAAAGCTCTGAAAGGATAAAATCACTTTTCCTCACCTCTGCTCAAGGCTCATAAACCATTCCAGCAGGTGCTTGTGCTTTTCTGAACGGGTTTGTCCTTGCAACCCTTGTGCATGACAAGGTGACAGGTCCAGCTGCTGCACAAAATTGCTTAGAAAAAGTTGTCACATTTAAAAGCCTTTCCCAAACTCCTTGAAAAAATCTTCTCTTGGCTTCAGCAATACCTTGATTTAGCTCAATATTCAAGAAGGCCACCTGATTCCACCAAAAATTGATATGACTTTTTTATGCATCTCCATGATTGGGAAGAAGTGCTAGTGCTGGAAACACTCAGGGGATGACAGTCTGGGGACACATGAGTTTTTGTCTGGACTTTATCTGTTATAAAATTAGAGGTATGTAGCCAGTAGAAAGGCTTCTGTGATACATAAGATCATTTCTCTTTCCTTCCCTCTATCCTACATCAGCCTTGAGTTTCTAGCTTTCAGATACAGATTTTCAACCCCCTTATGCTCTAATCAGTTTTTCAGTGCCACATGAACAATTCAAGCTGTCTGAAAGACAAGATACCCCAAATCAATAATAAATAGTTGTCTGAGTATCAAAATGGAGACATGAGAGTAGGTTTATATTGGATATTCAAAATAGATTCTTGACTGTGAGGGAGGTGAGGCCCTGGCACAGGGTGCCCAGAGAAGCTGTGGCTGCCCCTGGATCCCTGCAAGTGTCCAAGGCCAGGTTGGATGGGACTTGGAGCAACCTGGGATAGTGGAAGGTGTCCCTGCCCATGGCAGGGGGTTGGAATTAGATGATTTTTAAGGCCACTTCCAACCCAAACTAGCCTATGATTCTAACAAATCATGGCTAACCTGAAAAGACCTGACTGACAATTGGGGCCAGGTAATTCCTTCTAGAATGGCAATATTATTCTTGTAAATAAACCCTTAAAGTAAAGTGTACTTGAAGGCATGGAAAGCTCCACAGAATGAAAGAAGAGGAGGAAAAGTTGTGGTTGCCTCCATGAAATACTGGGGTTTTGTGTATTAGCCCATTTAGTCTATCTGAAAGCAAAGTTAATGTTACTAAATACTGGGTTTTTGTGTATTAGCCCATTTAGTCTATCTGAAAGCAAAGTTAATGTTACTAACATTATAATAATGTGTTGAGCAAATATGGGAATTTGAGGCCATACTATAATCACCTCATACAAAACCCTAAAAAGAAAATATGCCACTCAATTGCTCCAGCCCACAGGCAGCATGGTGAGAAAAAGTGGCTTTGATAAACCTGTGCCACATTTGGTGCAAATCACCATAGTTACTGTAGTTTCAGTGAAAATTCCCTTATTTTACACAATTGGCAACATATTTCAAAGAGCAAACTCTAATACCTAAAGGTCAAGACACCCAAGAGGAGTTTCCTCACCATGACAGGATCTGGACATCCAAGTGCACTAGTGAGGCTTGTGAGTCTTCATGGCTCACTCAGAACATGCACTGGAATAGTCATGTAATTGCAGATATTTGTGCAGCATCTTATTCTACTGTTTGTCAATGTGAAAGAAAAGCTGCTAGGAAAAGGGAATTTATTTGTATTTATCTTTTCAGGAGGCGTCTTCTCTTGTCTGCCTCACTCTGGCTCTTTTCTTTCCAAGAAAAGAGTAATTGATAGGATCATAATGCAGACAATTACGAATTGTAAAGATTTTACTATAAGTTAGTAGGTGAACCTTTAAAGATGTGTGGTCTTACATCATCACATTCACTCACTCAGTTGCCCTCTGTTGTTTCCTGTAGCCTTTTATTCTACATATACCATGAATAAATTCATAAATAAACTCTATATGTGTACAATGCATTGTGTTTCCCCCAACTTTTATACATTTCTTTCCCTTTTTCTTTTTCTATGCTCCACCTAAATATTCATCTGTCCTTTGGAGAGCACCAACACAGACAAAGTGATGTCTGTTTTCTCCTTGTACAGCAGTTGTGTTCTGGATGTGATTTTACATTACTGTTTATTTATTTTATATTTATGTGTGTCGGAAAGGGGAAGGGGAAGGG
>VWYI01045476.1:33137-97394 GCA_013399455.1 Anthoscopus minutus
AAAGGGAAAGGGGAAAGGGGAAAGGGAAAGGGAAAGAAAGGAAATTTTATTTCCTATTATTCATTCATCATCTTCCACCCAGAAGACCTTAAAGCAGGGAATAAATGTCCCTAGGAGAAGGTGGGAATTGAAGCTCTGATGATCTCGCTATCTACAGGTGGTGTTTGGAAATCGAGGGGCATTTTGTAAGCATCTGAGTCCTGTTGTGGGGTAAGTGTTCTCAGGATTTTCAGGGCTTTTGAGGTCTTGTTGCAGTTCAGAGAATGTTTCCAGAGTAGATCAAAGATGGGGCTGACTCTGGACGTTTGTTAGGATTCCTAGATCCTGAATAAAGGATTTCACCCCTGGATTGTGTGCCTGCTGCTAGAGCTGTAATTTTACTTGCATACAATTTTATTGCATGCAATAAAAGCATCTCCAAAAAATCCAGTGAGTATCTTTGCTGATGCAGAGTGGCTGTTATCTTCCACTCCAATATCTGGTGAAGGATCTCTTTATTTATGGCTTAGGAAGCACCTGGGAGGTCTTGAGGATGACTGACCCCTCACAAATGTACATTATAATCATTGCCATTCAGACTGGAATCAGCTCTGCGGTGCTGTATGGCTTAGGGTTTTTTGTAATATTATTTTTCTGTCTAGGAGGGCTTTTAAATAATATATTCCATTCTGCGGCGAAGTTAAAATTTTATATTTTTTCTTTTTATTTTTTTTGTGTTCTGTCACTCTTAAAATACACTTTCTCCTGCAGACACTGAGCTTTATTCTACATTTCAGTTGTGAGGGCTCTGGCTCACCAGGATGGGGCCCAGCATTTCTAATAACAGATGAACAAGACCTTTCCACTCTAAAAATTTTCTATACATACAAATATTTTTTAGGAAATATTTTGGGAGTTTTGCTAAATACTTATATTTTCCTTTGGGCTGCTCATAATGTGCTTATTTTGGAAACACCTTAGCAAAGTATTAAACTGCATTTTCCTGATTAGTTACAGCCCGATGGGACTGGTAGTTTTAGCCCCATTTTCACCAATAAAATAATCTCCTCAGAGGTTTGTGCTTCCATCAAGGAACTGTGCTGACTTCCCACCAGCCAAGCAATGTGGTTTGTCATGGACATTACATTAACTAGTAATTAGCATGTAATTATTATGAGCAGGAAGCCAGCTCTAGGAGAGTGGGGGAAATGTGACTCTTTCTGTTTCAACTACAGTTCCCACAAGACCACGTGCTGCTGTGAGAAAACAAACTTGGATGTTGACATGACTCAAAACAAAACCTTTCAGCAACCCAAATGGAAAGGTTTTGATTTTAGGCATGTCGAAACATTTCTCTTCAGCTGAAAATGTCAAAAAGAGCATTTGACATCTGTTGTGTTTTGACCTTTCCAAATTGAATTTCTTTGTTGCTCCCTTGTCCATTCTGTAAAAAAGAAAAACACACATTTCTTTTGTCCTAGTCTAGGGGAAAACACAGACCAGCAATATCTAGGGGATTTGCCATGAAGGGACATTTTTCAGTTTCACTTAGCTCTTCATAAGAAAGCTTAGGCTGAAATAAAATACCCCTTTCTCTAATACCTGCAGAGGACTGGCGCTGAGCTGAACCCTGCAGCTCAGAGCAGGGGATAAAGCAGCAAGTGTGATCCTGGGGGACTGTGATTCGTTTCTGAGCACCCTTCCTCTCTGGGCACATGATGCAGAGGTAAATAACTCTGCTCCCATCCTGTATGTTCCTGCAGCAGCTGTACAGATCCTATATATTCCTTCTTTTCTGTCTTTTCCTTGCTGCTATCTCCTGTGACACCCTGTCTGATTTATTCTTTGTACATCTAGTATGAAATCGAATAAATGTCCTATAAGTTACTTTTATCTCAGCATCTTCATTATTTTCCTGTCAGAAGTGTCTCAGCGAGGGAAATTCAAGTTTGGGTGAGCTCACAGATATTTCTTCTCACTCGTAAGACATGAACAAACCATCTGGCACGGTTAAGCCACTCAGCATGATCATAAAACAAAGACAAATGCTGCTGCTGTTGTTTCATTGTTTAAAATAGACATTTTTGGAGCATGGATTATTTGAGTCCAGACTTTCCAGCTCTTTTTTGTTAAACCCATACATATTGATACATGTCCCCATACGTCTCCACGTAGCCTTAAGGAATTGTCTCTTTATAAATGATGTACATTAAATCTATATAGCAACATTTCTGTGGTGTGTATCATAATTCTAAAATCCATTTAAAATAGCAGTGAAACTGAATGGAGATCTCAGTGCCCAGTGATTTCCTACTGTAGACTCAAACAAGACAAGTGCCATAGAATCATATGGGGTTGCAAGGGACCCTAAAGGTTCTTTAGTTCCAACCCCTTCCCATGAGCAGGGACAGCTTCCACTATCCCAGGTTGCTCCAAGCCTCATCCAACCTGGCCTTGGCCAGTTCCAGGGATGGGGTGTCACCATTCCTGCATCTCCTCAGGTTGAACATGACTGTTTGAGACTTTGTTTATGAACCATAAAGGTGCCCATGGAGGGACAGAGATCTGAGCCATCCTGGGAAAGAAACAGCTGCAGCACCAATGGTTTAGGGTGCTTGGGCTTGAGCCCAGTTTTCTCTTGGATTTCTTTTGACACAGGAATTTTCAATACTTTGTGCAATCCAGAGAGGTCCATAAGGACTGAGAGAAAATATCCTGCTCTCAAGTCCTTCTAGAAAGCATTTCCAAATGTCTAAAGACAATAAAGCACTTGAGAGAAGTCAGCATGGATTCATGAAGGTGGAACTGTGTCTGATCAAAACTATTCATGAATATTAATATTTAGTATAATATATATAATTTATATAAATATATATTTACATGTATAAATTGATATATTATTATATAAATTGTACCTCATAAAATATATTTTTACATTTATATATTAAATTTATATAAATGTGGTATAATATATGTTTATAATAATAATAATAAATGTATTTATTATTTTAAATAATTAGTCAATGGGTGAGGGAAGAGGAGGGATGATTTCCACAATTTAACAAGGTTTTTACACTGTTTGCCACAACATCCTCATTTTCAATCTGGTGAAATACAGGCTGGACAAATGGACAGTGAGTTGGATTGAAAACTAAGTGAAATGCTGGACTCAGGGCGTCCCAGTTGGTGGTGTGAGGATCATCTGGAGATCAGGCACAAGGGGTGAGCAGCAGAGCCCAGTGCTGAAAACAACAAAGTTACACCCTCATCAATGACCTGGCTGATCAGACAGGTGTCGGGTTATTCCCAACATGCAGGGTGGCCTAACCTGGCCAGCCCCATGAGTTCTTGTTTTTTGTTTTATGAATGAAGCAGAGGAACTTCTTTTCAGTCTTCAGGGATTGTTTACTGTATCTTATCATAAGTTCTGAGCCATGGATGGTGCAGGCTCTGCTCTCTTACAAACACGAGGCCATTCTGCCCTCAAGGAGACAAAATGTCCCCTTAGATACAAAACAAACAATCCAATTATTTAACATTACATATTCTAAATGTCTATTTATTTTCTACCAATTACTTTTCTACCAATAACTAGTTATCAATCTACTCACCTAACGTGACACTGCAGCGAACTCCATCCGAGTTGTGCTCTTACCACTACAGAAAATGGAGTAAGTGTTTCCAACTCCTCAGAAAGCTTTGGAAGCTTTCTCCATGGACAGAGTTTGAAAGGGGTACTTTCTCAAGGGTCAGGAGTCCTCAGGACAGGCAGAGAAATACTCCCTCCATCCTGGGTTCCCACAGACAGGGACCTCTTCCAGCAAGTTTTCAGGTGATGCAGAACCTCAAGGAGTGATTGATGCATAAAATGGCTGTGTTGCTTTCTAAAGTTTCCTGATAGGCAGGGGAAATGGTCAGTGGGGCAAGCTGTGAAATTCAGAGTACAGAAGAGGATGTGGAGTCCTGCATCTGGGAAGAAACAGCCACAGAGCCACTGAAGGGCCAGGCAGGTGATTAAGAGGTGCAAATGATTAAGAGTCTGCAGCATCTGTCAAAAAAGAAGACAGAGAGAGTCTGTCTCTCAGTAGAGTAGAGAAATCTCAGGGGGATCTCACCAGTGTGTGTAAACATGTGAGGAGGGGAATGAAGAGTTTGGAGCTCAGTTTTCCTCAGCGTTGCCCAGTTTCTGGACAAGGGGCACAAACTGGAAAACATGAAGTTGTTTGAATGTAAGAAATATTTTTTTATTGTCAAGGTGATTAAACAGTGAAATGGATTATCCAGAGAGGCTGAGTATCCATCTTTGGAGATATTCAAAGAACTACTGGGCCTGGTGAGGGACAAACCTGTGGTAGCTGGCTCTGCTCTGAACAGGACAGCTGGAGTGTATTTACTCTTCCAGCCTCAATGGTTCTGTGATTATGAGGGTTGCTGAGCTTATCCCAAATGGACTGTGCTGTTACCAAAACATTTTCTAGCACTGATAGATTTTCCTGCATTACAGAAAAGTTCTCTTCAAAAAAATTATCTCTCTGGGGACTCAGAAGAAAGTTTTGGCCATTTAAAATGTGCTTACAGGAAATGGAGCGATGCTTAAGAATTCTGTTGCCATCAGCTTCGTGTGTGTGGCAGTTCCACTTGCCTTCTTTGGGCATCTGCTCCTGTGTGATTGCATTTTTATTCTTTTTCAGAAGGGCAGATGGTATTTTTTTTTCCCTATGTGCATAATTAAACAAACACACAACAAACTCATCTAAAGATACTAATTAATTCCTTTTCCTAATAGATTGCAGGCAGTCTATTAATATTATTCACTCCTGGGACTAAGAGTCTGTTAGCAGGAGCTTCCTCATCTTGCTGATTTTCCTTCTCCCATGGTGAGACTGGTGAAGTGATCCACCACTTCCCTTTAAACACAGCCAAGCTGGAAGGAGCTGCAGCTAATCCTTGGTGATAGGGTGAACATCTTTCCCTTGATTTGTTAAATATAGTCCAGCTTGAGCCCCCTCATCTTCATTTCTTTGATGATCTGTGCTTGAGTGGCCATGGTGTTGCTTGGGTTCAGTATTGGCTGGGGAGTGGGTCATTCCTAGCTCTGCACACACCCAGGGATTTTGGGCTGCCTGGTATTCTTGGAAAGGGTGTAACAAAGGATAAGAAGTTTCATGGCTCTTCTCTTAATATATAACTATATATACACATTTAAAAAAAAAAAAAGTTGAGATCAAAAATGCTGTTGGATGGCACCGAGTGATTGTCAGCTCTATTATAATTACCCAATTAAAGAGGTGATAATGAACCCAGACTTGAAATGCTGGAGGGAGAAAAGGAGGGTGTCACCAGCAACTCAACATTTGTTTTATCCTAAATCTTTATTGTAAAGTAATCACCTGTCAGGAAGTCTGCTGAGGAGAGAGCAGCTATTCTGTGCAGTGCTGTGATCACAGAAACAGGGTGGGAACAAAAGCAGTGGTGACAGATTCAGGTGAGGCAGTCTCCAGCCCAGGAAACCTCAGCACCCCAAATCTTTTTGAGGAACCCACCCATCCTGCAGACAAGGAGGTGCAGCCTGAGCTGAGGACATTAGGTAGAAGCTCTGCTCTCTCCAGATGGTTTTAGTATTTACAGAGTGGGTGATATTTTTTTATGCTGGACAAAAAATAATCCAGGAGCCTTAGGAAAAAACCTATGACAATCTGCAGTTGATTCTGAAAAGAACCTGGTTTAGGTGATCATCCAGAAGCCTAAAGTGTGAGTACTGGTTCATACTGGCATAAATATAAACAGAAGTTCATGGGAAATAATCCCCTCTTTTTTCTTGGAATTTGTCAGACCAAATCTGGATCTGTGGCCCTGTTGGAGTGAGTCCAGGTGAGGGTCATGGAGATGCTCCAGGGGAGGCAACACCTCTGCTGTGATGGCAGAGTGAGAGAGCTGGGGGTGCCCATCCTGGAGAAGGCTCCAGGGAGAACTTGGAGCTTCTTCCAGTGCCTAAAGGCGCTCCAGAAGAGCTGGAGAGGGACTTTGGACAAGGGCCTGGAGAGACAGCACAAGGGGGAATGGCTTCAAACTGACAGAGGGCAGGGTTGCATAGGATATTAGGAAGAAATTCACGGCTGAGAGGTTGGTAAGGCCCTGGCACAGGTTTCCCAGAGAAGTTGTGGCTGCCCCATCCAGTAGCCAGCCCTTCATCTTCCCCCAGATTGATCCTTCCAGAAGTTTATTCCACTTTTGGGACTACAAATCCCATCAGTCTTCATGGATGCCTTAGTTATGAGTGTGATTGTACTAGACTTCAGTGGGCCACAGGAAGAGCTAGACAAACCAGGTGAATGCTCCCTCCTGAGAGACAGGGAGGAATGCATTTTATTAAATTCTTTCAGTTTCTAATGTGTGCAAAAATGTGTTTCTTTTCATATGATCATCATTGCTGGTTCTCAGTCGTGTTCAAAGATGACAAAATGAAAAAGATCAAACGATAAATCAAAACAAGAGTAACACAAAAGCCTGAGGGATACAGAACTGACAACAGATGATCACAGAAGAAAGTGATAAAATCCTTGCTTATTCCAGAAAAGCTGTCCTTAACTAAGAAATATTTCCTAGATATGTGTGTAAATGACACAAAAATTTTAGATTGATCATTTCTACTGTATATTGTATGATCAAAATTTCAGTTTATTAGAATTCTAACCAGCCAGTTCATCATTTTCGAGGCTGATTAGTACTAATATACATATATAAATATTTTAAAATGCATCAAACAAGGCAAAGACCCAGCAACTAACAAATCAATTTCTTATTAGTTTACACTGGAAAATAGAGTGTCCAGAAGTGTGAGCCAGTTGTAAATATTAGGTGCATCAATCTTGGTTCCTTCAAACAATCAATTTCCCCATGAAAGGAAGACAAACAATGAAGGCAAAGAAGAAAAAGAAGAAAATAAAAAAAACCCAAACCTGAACGCAGTAATATAATAGCAGTTTAAATCATTGCTGTTCTACTAGGAAGAATAGATACCTCCTTTTTTATTTCTGGGGAGTTTTTTGGTTTGGTTTGTTTTTTTTCCTGTTATGTTTCTTTGGGGTTTTTTGTTTAGTTTTTGTTTGTTTGTTTGTTTTGGTTGGAGTTTTTTTGTTGTTTTTGGGGTTTGGGTTTTTTTTTGGTGTTTTGTTTTGTTTTGTTTTTTCCCTAACTTTTTTGGGATTTTTGAGCTGCTCATGTAGCTAATTATAACGGCAACTGGCTTAAAGAGGAAAAGATAAATCACTTCTGAAACATGTTTTGTAGTGGGTTAGTTACTGCTAGGAGCCTTGCCACACTCACTGCAGTTATTTCCTGCATGATGGATTGGTTCCAGCTCCTCTCTGGTATCTCGAGAGATTTCTTCATCTCTCATGAGGGCACTAGGGGAATATCGTGCTCCTGGAAGGTGCCAGCTGGAGTGGAGCTCTAGGCTGTGCAGATGAGGACAGACAGACACTTTGCAGTTTTGTGTGGGCCAAGAGCACGTGGCCTGGGTGCTGTGTCCTCAGGGCTAAGCAGCAGCACCCCAGGGCCATCCTACAGCCATCAGCTCACCACGATGGTCTTCCTCTGTTGTTGAGTCTCATCTTAGCCTGAGGTGTCTCTGTGTGCTGCTTAACATGGGTGCACTGTCTCCTGTGGGAATCCAGGACATCCCTCTGACAGCCCTGGGTGATCTCAGCCCAAGCCAGGGGGGTTTGAAGCCCTGGCGGGGGGGGGTCAGAGACCCTGGCATGCAGCCAAAAATCCCTGTGACTTTGAGCTTGATCCATGGAACAAATTCCCATCACTGTGCGAAGAAGTAAAAGTCACAAAAGTGTAGAGTTAGAATTCTTATTATAGTGAACTAAAAAGGAAAATGGAAGGAATTGGGCGTTGTCCTGTCCTCCTTCCTTCTTCTTCCCAGCCTCCATCTCTTGGGTGATGGTGGCACTTTGGCATTGGTGCAAGGTAAAGGGACACAGTCTAACATCGGTGGCAGCTGTTGGAAAGTAACTATAAATAAAGTATATGTGGTTTATAGTATAAAAGAGATCACCAGCCCCGGGGAGGGCAGAGTGCCTTGGTCTGCTCTGCTGAACAGGACTCCTCAGGTCAGGCTGAAAATGTTTTCTGATAACCAACAATAAACAACCTTGAAACCGAAAGCTGAAAACTTCAAACTCATTCTTGGACAGCTGGGTTAGAGAACAAAAACTTTTTACACATCTTAAGAGTCATCCTGACCACAAAAAACCCCGAGAGTCTCCAGCTCTGAATCCATTAAATTATTTGGAATCTTTGCACCCAGCTCTGTGTGGACACACAGCACCCTTGAGTTCCCTTTGATGATGCTGACACCTGGTTAAAAAGAGCCAAGGACCAGTCTGAGGCCCTCAGGCCAAATGGTCATGACTGGTTTGTGTCCTTGCTGCTGAGGGTATGCAAATGCACAAGTCTTTTTCTTTTTTTTTTGTTTAGCACAATAGACCTTCCCCAAAACTGGAGTGCTCCCTGGCCTTAAAGGAAGGATCTTTGTATCCAGCCCCTGAGATCAATAAGGTATTCAGATACCTCAGAGATGCTGCTTTGGGAAAGCCTATGGAATTACAGGGAGTTGCCTAAAGGTGCATCACAGCTGTGTTTTCATGAGACTTTTACTATGTTACTCCATTGCCATGCAAATTTATCCATTCCTTTTGCAAATGCAGTCATGAAAGTCTTGTGTACAGCATGGCAACTCGACCCCCAGCGACTCTGGGGTCCTCAAAATGCTCACTGCCCATCAAGAGCTTGAACCAGGAGGATAAAAAGTAAAATCAGGGAGGATTAACAGAGACAGGCAGGGCTGCTGATTGTGGCACTGCAATTATGGCTGGAAAAGACCTCCAAGATCATTGCACTTCTTGCAATTGCCAGCTTGTGAGGAGGTATTGGGTACCCTGTCATCACCCTGCTTATTTTAGTGCCCATTTCTCCACATGTCCACTCAGGACAAGAGATGTGGCTTCTCAGCTTGACAAGCACGGTGTGGTTTATTTATATTGATGTTATTTTTCCTCCCAGCTGCTGCAGCAAGCTCTCTCTTCGAGGGTCTCTGATGTGAATTCAGCAGAAAAGTCACAGTGCAGTGGTTGGGGGTGAGTTTAAACAGCCAGGCTGTGCTTGCTTCTCTCAGGAAACAAAGGCTTCTTCCAGCCTTAACTGAAAACATACACTGGGGCTTCTTGGCAGATTCTCCTTGAACTTGAAGGAAAATGTGTACAAGGCACAATGGCCACTGGTGGGACATCCTTTCTCCTTTGCCCTCATCAAAAAGCACTAATTTGATTTTATTATTTCACTGCTCAGCCATTCAGCTGGGATTTGGATGTTGCCACTGTCAGTGTGATGGAAATCAGATGCCTGGATACTGATAAAAAAAACGAATTTAGTTCAGATCCCCACACAAATTTGGGCATGATGACTGAATTTGAAGGACTTCCAAGTAGCAACCTCCTCTCCTGGCACACAGCCACAGCTTTAAGTGATACCTATATTTTTTTTTAAACCATGAAGAGGAACAGCTGGGAACCCAAGGAGAGGATTCCTAATTGATATGTGTCAACCTAAACATAAAAATATTTTCAACAAAAACTACAGGATACATGTACATTCACATGCACACGCACATTACAGTAGTTTTCATCTAATGTAGCACATAATTTATTAAAAGGGTATATATTAAAGAATTCTGCTTTCCATGAGGGTTCAGGAAAGGGCAAATGTTACTGCTTGTCTTTCATGAAATAAATTAAATTGAACACTACAGTTAAGCAGGACCATCAGTTAAGAGCAGGTATGTACCACTGCAGTGATGAATGGCTTAATATAAATGACATAGGTGTGCTAAGACAGGGATAAAGCCCAAACAGGAGATCAGTAATTGCATCTCTCCATTAAAACTGAATTATCCCTCAGCTGCAGCTCTTACTGCTCTTGTCTAGTTGAGTCTTAAAATCCTCACTCTGGGGCCCTCACAAACCACTGCAGCTGCTGTGGCTGAAGGTGCTGTACACAAAAGCAGCAGAGCACTGCACAGGGTCAGAAATCCAGAGGGAATGAGGAGGGACAGAACACTCCACGAGGGACAGCTGTGAGTCCAAAGAGGGGGTAATCTCAATGTAGCCATGACCATGGGGAGCTGATGTCTTTTTTCTCTCTTGGTCTTGGTGTTCTTGCTGCTGGTTTGCTGGAATTTAGACCTGTTTTGCTTTTCCCTTGGCACAGCTTCTGAAATGGCCTTTGTGAGGGTGAGTGAGTGAGAACTGCAGTTCCCTGTAGGCTGGGGGGTGAAACCTTGGCCCTGAAGTTCAAATCCTTTGGTCAAATTGTGGTTGTCCCTTCTTGTATTTCTTCTATTCTCCACTTTCCTGCGACAAGTAACACATGAATTTCCAAGTCTTTCTTTCCACACCAGCCCTACTGGTTTCCAGGCCATTTCTCCTCCTTCTTGGACCCTTTCCCTTTCATATCATGCATATCATGCATATCATGCATCCCATTCATATGCTCCATTACAGTGCTAAACCTCGCTGATTTGGTCCCAGATTTCCTTCCTACATTGTTTTTCTTCACCCTTTCTTTCCAGCTGATATTCCTAACCTCCTCCCTTCTTTTCTTGTTACTTCTCTGCCCTCACCACTGCTCCTCACTTTGGTTATGAGCAGCACCTCTTATTTTCTTTAGTATTAACAGAGCAGGAACCAGATCTGCTGCTCTCCACCCCAACATCATCTCCAGGATATTTCCTTTTAGCTCCAGTCTTAGGTGACAAACATTGCTTTTTGTTTACAGCCCCATAGCCAGAACAGTGCCTCTCCCTGAATTAATTCCAGTGAGTTTTGCTTCAAATAAGATTTCCCAGAAGTGCTGGGAAGTGCCTCTGGAGCTGTGTCAGTATGAATAGATGCCTGTTCATCCAGGCACACACTGTGCTGTAACAGCCATGGACATCTCGTACTGTCTGGAGGGGAAATGTGTCTGCTGCAGCTTGAGCTGAGCTTCAGATGGAGCTGGGAAACCATGCACTAATTGGTTAATTGGCTGAAGAACCCTCTATTGTATTGGATGGATTCAGCTTATAAACTGACCCTAGTTTCCTGGGCAAAAAAACAAATAATATAAAGCTTTGCAAAGCCGTGGACCTTGTTAATCCCAATTTTGCCTTCACTCATCCCAGAATTATATGAGCAAGGGGCTGGCTGATGTTACTTTGTGTTCAGGAATATTGTTCAAGCATAAAATCAGGAGTGAAGTCTGTATCACATCTCTCTTCCATGCTCTGCTGTGACTTCAGTTTGTTTTGTTGTGGAAAGACAGAATAAATCACTGACTCAGAGGCAGCACAAACATACTTTTTTTTTTTCTTTACACCAGAAAAATGTTTTTAGAGAAAATCAGAGAAATCTGCACACGACCAAGAGGCTTGTGACTGACCTATGCACCTGAGTCCAAACCCATCCAGAAACTGCTCCTGGATAGGAGCACAGTGATCCATCCAGCTTGTGCAGAGCTGTTTGTCCAGGCAAGCACATCTCGCCTCTTTCAACGGCATGAAAATGTGCCAGGGGAGGTTTAGGTCGGGTATCAGGAAAAGATTTGTCACCCAGAGGGTAGCTGGGCACTGAAACAGGGTCCCCAGGGAAGTAGTCACAGCACTGAGCCTGACAGAGTTCAAAGAATGTTTGGACAATGCTCTCAGGCACAGGGTGGGATTTTTGAGGTGTCCTGTCCAGAACCAGGAGTTGGACTTGATAATCCTTGTAGGTCCCTTCCAACTCAGGACAGTCTATGTTTCTGTGTTTTTTCTTGGCTTTATTCTCCTTCTGACACACGCACAGTTCTCATAAAGAACTTCTCAGAACAATCAAGACATATTCAAAGTTATTACTGTTTAGCTCTGAACTTCTGGGTAAAAATAACTAATTCTTGACATATGGGAAGAAAAACTTTGGAGCTGTTCTGGCATTTGGGGTTTTGAGATGTTTTCCGATAGCATGGTGCAAAGTGGAGGGGGGCTTCTGTAGTGTGAAGCAGAATAAAGATCACAATAATGAGGGCATGAAATTAGCTTGGCAGTATGAACTCCATGATACTGCGTAGGATTTTCAATTAGGATGAATTAAATTGTTGCCAAAGTCAGAATGGATGTAAGGATTGAGTGGGGTAGGAGGGAGATAAAAGGTGAGCCTTAAAGATAATAGCTAAGAGAATCTTCCTTACTTAGGGAATAGCTCATTCATCTGAAAATGTGTAAGAGACAATCATGAAAATTACCTAGGAAATAAAATATGTGTATATATAGTGAGAGTGAGAATATAAAGTGATGTCAGGGAAATCGCAGCAGAAGAATAAGTGATGATTAGAGCCTCTCTCATTCTGCAGACCTGCCAGTGCTGCGTCTTCCAAGAGCACAGAGATAATTTACACCATTGAAAAATATAAAGGACCAGATTTCTTCTGTGTGTAATGCCAGGAAGGGTCAAACACGCCTAGGTATGAAAGCTCTTCCGAGCAGCTCAGTCTCTGTGGTTCTGTGCACAAAATGTCTGTAGGATTTAATCAGAGCATAGGAGCGAGCTCATTATGTCTCATTTTATTTATGGCAAATTTCAGAGCCATTCAAGCAGAGCTCTGAGTTTTTATGAACAGAAAAAAGGAACGATTTACCCAGAATGTTCTTCTGTTCAGTAGGAGTCTGATTTTTGAAGACACAGTCTTTCAAGAGTGACAAACATTGAGCACCTTCCAACAATGGAGGTTCCAAAAGGTCCCACATTGCAAATCCCAGCCATCCGTCTTTTCCTACGTCTTCAGATGTAAAACACAGAGAAGTGCTTGAAAAGCTTCACAAGAAGTGCTTAGGCACCTGATTCCCACAGAAACACATTTGATGTTGAGTGCCACTCCCCTTCTGCATTTGCCCACTTTATCCTTCCTAAATAGATTATAATGAGTGATTTTAATATTCCAATCATGCAAATCTTCCCCCAAGATTTCAATAATGCCAATGAAGTCTGATGTATACTCATAAATGAGCTCCTCCAATTCCAGTTCTTGTTTATTACTCAGGCTCCCAGCATTAGAGTATAGGCAATTAAAGAATTCCTTCTCTTCACGTCCCTTGGTGCCTTGATTAATTTTGTTCTTGACATCTTAATTTCGAGCTAAATGAATGCTCATTCATTCCTCCCTCTCTGCCTTCCATCTTTCCCAGTTTAACACTCTCCTGACTTCTCAGCCTGACACCTTGAAAACTCTCCTGTGAAGATGTAGAGTGTTGGAACACAGCGGCTTTGTCTTCTCACCAAATAGGTGATTGTATTTCTTGCAGGACAAATATCTGCCTCACTCTACCTAAAACCAGAGGTCTTTCATTTCCAGAGGTTTCTGCCTTCCTCTGCTTGTTGGAAATAAGACTTCTGGATGGAATATCCATCTGTAGTATCCAGGAAATCTTCAGCCACCTTCAGTCCTTCACATAAACCATAAAGAATGTCCACCACCATCTGTGGGAACCTTGAGCATAGTACACATGTTCACCCTTGCTCTAATAACCATGATGGGTTTTGGAAGAAAATGTCAAATGACTTTTTTGTCTCTGGGAAATTTAATTGCATTCCGAACGCAGTGTCTTTGCCATGGTTGATGGGATTCCTGTGACCAAATGTAGACATATAAGAGGTAAAATTCTCCATTTCTTACCTTTATAGGCAGAAGAGAGAAATAAGGCTTTCTGGGGAGAAATTGGTCTGAACTAGTGCAGAAGAATCATGCCTGGGAAATGTCCATTGCTCTCTGTGGACCAGGAAAAAAATACTTAATGATGTAGCTTTCTGTAATTGAGACCCTTAAGGCATTCCTGGGGTCATTTCTACCCCAGGACACAGCACCAAAACCAGCATGTCAGGCTCTTGTACTTTCACTTGGGACCCTCTGCTCTGTGTGCAGGTTTGTGGATGTGCATTCAGAGAGTTCATCATGTCAGGAACCACACAGAAACACGGTCAGAGCCTGTTCTCTAGGGAAACTGTAATCTAAATGAAATCTCTTCTTGTCCCTCTCCAGGCCAGGCATAATGCAGGGTAACTCCTAAAACATTTAAACCCCTTCTTCAGGGTTTTTTTGCAGATCCCGTTTCTCTGCCTGAGCATTTGAGACGCTGAAAAACTGATGATACACCATAAGAACATGCTAAGTTCAAAAACAGAGCATATTCCACAGCTGGCAGGTAACAGCTTCACCTGTGTCCTTGTGCCAAATAAAATCACGCTCCTGCAGCATCTCCAAGCCAGGCACTTGGAGTACAGTTGGTAAAAAATCCCTGGGGGGATGTAGGTGTTGCCTTTGGAGCTTATAACCACACAGAGTGCTGGATGGTGGAATGACTGCCCTACACTGAGAAGGAGCAGCTCCTGCAGCTCCATGGAGAAGAAGATTAGTGTGGGATGTGCCCTCAGTGCTTCCTGCCTGTCCTGTGGTGTCTGCTCAGATGTGGAAACTACCACGTTCAGCAACTGGTTTGTGTGTGAGGCTTGATTTATGTGAGCTGCTGGTGTCCTGCTGGAAGATGTGCCTGTGGGAGAGCCACAGAAGGTTAAGTTGCCATCCTGTTACTTTGACCTGGTTTAATTTGTGCAGGTGCTGATTAGAAGTGCCCACGAAATCTGCAGGCATAGCTCGACCACAAGGACAGAAAGGTCACCCCCCAGCATCACTGAAGGGTTGGGGTTGGAAGGAGATCATCTAATCCAAACTTTCTGCTAAGGCATGTACATCTACATCTTTGGAAATAGCTGCTTTTTCTGTCTGGATGTTTTCTTTAAGATGGAATTTAAAGCTGGTTTTTTTTTCAAGTCCTTTGTTTGGGCCAGAGCAGATGTCCCTGGAACCACCTCTACAGAAATACAGCTGGTAGAAACAGAGGTTTTAAACTGTTTCAGCTGTGGAAATACAAACATGTCCATAATCATTTGCTGTTTGGACTTAATATTTTCTATTTTATCCTAATCTAAGGCTCAAACTTCCATAGGTGAAATTCAAACTGGAACCTGTTATTTTTGCTCCAAGGAGCACAGACTTGCAGATGAGTCTCTGGAGACTGAAGTCAAGATCAGCTCATGGAGTCTCTTGCTCACATTCCTGGAGATGCTGAGCTTTTTTCAGTGAGGTGAAATGAATCTCCTTTAGCTTTCAGGGGAGGCCTTACACTGCAGGTTAACAGATCTGAATCTCAGAGTCTCCATGGATGTCTTTCTGCGCAAGTTCTGACTGTAAATTCCCAAGGTAATCTATGCAAACATGTGATGGCATCCAGTTGTCTCACCGCAGAGTCTAATGATGGTTTTGGTGTCTGGGGTATCCTCCTGACCTCAAGCAACACTGAGGGTGAGCACCTCCCCTAAAACTGAGCTGCATCTCTCAGTCTTATTTGGGCACCTCTGATTCCCAGTAACATTTCAAAAGATTTGTGGCTAAATTAAGATTCAACATCTAGAAGAGTAGATCTTTTTTTAGCTGTATTTTTTTGAAAAAAAAGGACAGTGGGATCTTTTCCTGTTCCTTCTGTGTCTTGTTCCTGTTGCCTGTGTGGGGCTCATTAGAGCACTGCCATTCCCAATGTGCTCAGATCTCACTCAGGGTCTGATCCTGGCTGCATCTCTAAAGCATGAAGTTATTTGCAGGCCCTGTTATATCTGCATCTGTGTTCAGGGAAGAAAAACCTCCTGGGACCGAGCACACAGCAGCTCTGCAACAGCTGAGAGATATTATCATAAACACCGAGGAAAATCAATGTAGGCAAAGGGAACACCTGAGCCTTCCCTAAATCTGTTCTTCCACCTTCACAAGTTAAAACAGCTTTGGCAGTGTAACACTGGGAACAAGAAAACCATGCCCTGGAAAACTCTTTTTAAAGCAATTAAGCCAAACTGTGCTACATGGTGTTAATATAGAATTTCAATTAGTGCGTACAATTTGCTATCAGCTCTGGCCAAGCCATTTTCTCAAACCAAAGCTGCCCCTTGCTTGTCTGTTTGCTTGAAGAGTATGAAGATGGAAGCAATTTGTTAACATAATCAGGTTTAATATGATAACTAATGATTTTCAGAAAGAAGTATGGATTGGGTTTGTCAGGCTGATTATATCTGAAGCATGACTGAAGAGGGGCTCTTTCACCTGGCTTGATCAATGCAGTTCTGCAGGAATGAGCTGGTCCTGGGCTTTTCCAGGGTAAATTCCAGGTAGCTTCACTTTACTAGCTAATTGTAGGATGGGTTTATTTAGTTATTTAGGGCAGTTTTGAGTTCCCTCCTCTCAGGATCCTGTTCCTATTTGTATGAGGCAGCAATGACTGCCCAGTTACCGCTTCCAATGAAAATTGCAACCTCTCAACCCCACCCCATCCCTTGTTCTGGTATTCACACCCTGCACCCAATTCCTCTTGCTTTGCCCTCTTAGGAGAACTTCTGGCTGAGCAAATCAATTCTCTGAGAGACCAGGGCTTTTCATGGCTGGGTGGTTTTGGCTCAGCGTTGCAGAACTGTCGCAGCATCTGTGGCTCTTGTCTCTGTCACTGTGCATGGCTGACCCCAGACCCTGCAGTGCCAAAGGAAAGCTCGTGCACGGTGGCCAGAGGGTCACTTCTCTGAATACCTTTCCCTGCTCTACCCCTTGGCCAGCAGTTTTGTTGTGACTCATGTAAATATTGACATCTGCCTTTGTGCTTTCATTCCCTGCTGAAAAGACTTGATGTTTTTCTTCTGAGTTCCCCTGGACTTTTTCCTTGCTCTTTTCTTTTACACAGCCTTTCTCTGAAGAGCCTGGAAGAAAACCTCTTTTGTAAAGGCTGCTTTTTTTGTGGTTTTTTCTGTGGTGGCGTTTTTTTTTTTCCTGGAAATGTTAACTCCCTGCGCAGATATTCTGGGAACTTTTCACTGTTCTTTTACTGCGTGACACAAGAAACTAAAAGAGGAACATTATCTCTTCGAGGCAGCAAGTCATTGTATTTGCTTCTAAAAGCTGATCTTGTTTTGTTTGACTCACTAGCTGTTTTATTCTGGCAGTGGTGCACTAAAATATCCTTGAGCTAGCTCAGTTGCACTTGCTTTCCTTTCTTTGAGTGCCACATCTCTCGCAGTCACACTGTCCTCACCACGAACAAACCTATCAGCATCTGGCCGATAGATAACAGCTCATTATGAAATAAAAATTAATCAAGCACTGAGATTATTGTGCAGCATTTCCAGGACTTACTACTCAGAGTGATTGTGCAGACATCTTGTTGCATGGGGGTAGATTGTAGTTTGGCTGGAATTAACTCACAACAGCTGCTTTATTGCTGTGATGTATTATTATTTACGTAGGGTGAAAGATGTGAATAGTACTTGAGCACAACAGAGCTGTGCACAGAGGAGTTTGCAGGCTAAGGGAGAGGCAAGGCTGGAGCAGAGTATGATAAAAAAGGGAATGAGATGTGTGTTGCTGCAATTTAGTCCATAAACTTCAGCAGAGCCTTTGTTTCTCTGAGCTTCTTGTTCTTCCTCACATAAGGCACAGTTATAAGCAGCATTAATCAAGGAGGTGAAGAGTCAAGAGCTTTGTCTTTAATAACACTGAAGTGTTTCTTGTTTAGCTTTCTCCCTGCGGACCCAGTTCTCAGATCTGGCCGTTTTCACCCTGTTGAGGAGCCAAACAAAGCAGATAAAAGAGGGATTTATGTCAGAGGAACAGCAAATATATTTTCATCTCAGAGACACAATGATTTGGTACAAGAGTGCATATTAAGCATCTTAAAATAGAGTTAAGCTGTGTGCTGATCTTTACTCTGAAGCCACATTGCTCAGCTACTTGTACAAATCCTGCAAGATAACAGAAGGTGCTAAACAAGTCACTGGGAAAAAAAAGATAGAAAAGTGACATATCTTTTAAAACATAAGAACAAATTGATTTGCAAAGGAAGAATACAACTAATTACACAGTCAGAGCTTTGCAAAGTGTCTGTGTACCAGTCTTGAAAAAGTTTGAGATAAGAGTTATAACCCCTGAATGGGGAAATGTTGAGTGATTCAGGCCAACGTGGATTTGTGTGAAACAGACCCTCTAACTCCCACAGTCCATTAAACATTCTTCTCACCCTTCCAAATCTTCTCACCCACTACATCAGCCCCCAATTTATTCACCACAGCCCCCTGCCAGTTTCCATGTGTGCCCTGCCCCAATGCTTTAATTTTTCTGAATGTGTTTCATGATGTGTTTTTGCCCAAAGAAATGCCAGCGGATCTGCCATCAGCCACACCTTGCCTTTCCTCAGCAGAGTTTTTAGCTTTTAAGAACACTTCAAACCTGCCAGGAACAAAATGGGATATGAAGAACCAATTTCAATTACAGTGTGTGAGGCGGTTTCCCAGCAACAAGAGTATTTAAGAGCAACAAAAATTAACATACCTTCAAAGAAAAAGCAGCAGCAACAGCCACTGTTTTTCACGGTGTAATATTTTGTATTCATTAAAATGTAGTTTCTGAGCATTGTTTCTGCCTCAAGGCTCAACCCCAACTCATCTTAAAATTATGTTTCTCCTTTCTTCACTGAAAAGTACTTAGAACTTTATAAAGAGACACAAGGAAAGGATGGAAAGAAAAAGACAGGCTAGTCTGCTAGTATAAATCCTTGGAGCTAAGCTACTGACTCCTATCTTGCTAGAATAGCAAAACTCAGATGTTCTCTCAAGGAATAATCTCTTCTCCTTTAGGATCCTACTCCTCTTTTGAACCATAGAAAGAAACACTCCATCTTAAAATTGGCTTTTTCAAAACCTTCTACCTCTTTTGTCACTGTACATCCATCCATACCTATTCTCCCTGGAAAATAATTGCTCTCCAAAGCCTCTGGTTTGACTGATAAATCCAGGAGAATTTGTGCTCTGTGAAAGAGCTGTTTCCAACCAGAGTTAATAAATCACAAATATTGTGGTCCTGAGCAGGTAACACAAATTTTACCTGCAAGGGAGGTAGAGATTGTACCAATATAGACCAGTAAGACCTGCAACATCCCAGTAAACTCCAGGGCAAGAAGAAACTGGGACAGGAGAGTGATTTTATATCCCTTTACCTTAAAGGAATTATTGTGTTCGAGTTGTTCCTGTCTTTTAACACCTTACACTTGACAACAAATATGTGTGGCAGTGACATCCCTGTCTGGGGTGATACAGCCCAGGTATAAAAAAAATAAAGTTTAACATTTGACTGCTTAAAGCAAAGTTTCTGGCCTGCTCAAAACCAAAACTGAAACCATTCAACCTCTTCAATTTATTTCCCAGTCCTTTTTATTCCCCCAAAGAATTCTTTCTGAGAAAAACATTTTGATTTTTAGCTCAAGTTGGACCAGAAAAGCAATCCATGCTTTTGTATGGCCTTGGTTTGCATTTTCCAAGAGTGTAGATCAAGGTCATCTGCTGCATTGCACAAAATCTGCAGGACACAGATCACTTGCACTTCAGCCACTGCCCTGACAACATCAATCTTTAGCATTTTGGGAAGTCCAGAGGTAATTTTGTTTAATCTGCTGTGTCTGGGTTGCTAGACATCCAAAAATCCTGGCCAAACTTCTCCCTTGTGTGAGCAGCATTTCTGAGTGACTAAGGGAAGATATATCAAGAAAATCTGTTGGAGAAAAAAATGCAGTCTTTGGAGTAGGGTCAATAAATATTTTGTTTCTTGAAACGCTTCTGATTGACTGATTAAAAGCTCGAGGGGAGCAGATTTATCTACCTGCATCAGTTCCAGCAGTAGGAAAAAATCCTGTGCCCCATGGTCCAGTGTTGAGTAAACCCACTGGCTTGTGCCTCCACAAATAAAGACTATTTTAAGCAGTCACTGATTGCTCTAATTACAATAATCCAGCTAGGATTTGAGCCACTTGCCTGCAGACAGGAGCCTCGTTGCAAATAAAATGCTGCTTGAGAAGCCCCTGTAGGTTTGGCAAGTGCCACTTTGGAGCTACAGGAGCCCTGGGGTTCCTGGAAGTTGGGGGCTGAGTAGAACCCCACAGTTTCCTCCCAGTGCTCAGACAACTGAATTGAATCTCCCCAATGTGAGAGTCTGGATCCTCCCCTGGGCTTCTGTGTTCACTGCAGAAGTGACCTTGGAGCAGTTGAAGTGGCAGCCAAAGAAGCTACAAAGCATAATGAAATTATGGAGATATGAGTGGATGTAGCTGCCTTTCCCCTTCCCAGAGGAGAGCAGAGGGGAGACCTGAGAGAGACCCAGGAGCTCAGATTCCCAACAGGTGAACTGTCAGCAGAAAGTCTCTAGGAGTAAGCTATTTGCAATTTAAATGGATTGAAATAAAAGGCCAAAGGCATGAGGAACTGGTCAGCAAGAAGATAATTTGTTAAGTTCCTTCTTAAAAAAAAAAAATTACTTGACCTAAGTGCTGCCATCCCTTAATTCAACAGGTCCTCCTCACAAGGCCCATTCCACGCAAAGCCACATGAATCCTTATATCTCATTTACTCTGCTGAGTGGCAAAAATCCCTCTAAAGCATTTTGCTTCCTTCACATCACCTTTCTCACTCTCTCATGGCTCTTTGCAGTGTCTCTCTGTCCTTGAGCTGCAGTGGTAGTGAGATGGAGCAGTTTTCCTCATCAGCAGTGTCTATTCACCATCACGTCCTAGGCCATCACTGAAGCTGAATTTCTCCACAGCTCCTGCCGTACAAACCTGGAACTGGATTTTCACCAGGATTTTCAATCCAGAAGGGAAAGAACTGATACAAAGCAGGAAGGGTGAGTTTTCTCACCATGGCAGTTGTGTGAAGTAGGATTTGGTTGAGTGGTGCAGGTTCTTAGTTCTCTTGAGGAGCTGTCTTGAGGATGATGCACCAAATCCTCAGGAACCAAGAGCTGTGACCACCAAGAAATGTACAGTCAGCATTAGAACTCTTTGTACCAGACATTTTTTTCCTGAAATAGGGATGTGTACCTTTAATGAAGGTGGCTCCCAGCTTCTGCAATTTCCAGGGAGGCAGATACCCAGCCTGCAGAGAAGATAAAATGGTTTATGAAATGGGTCAGCTTGTGGGCAGCTAACACATGTGGAGAAGGGAATGAGGACAGCACAGGCAGCACTGGAAATCAGGGGGAATAAAAGCTACTGGGATGCAGAGTAAGCGAATGGGAAATGGACTGCCTGAGATATTACATTTGCAGTTGGCCAAGTTATACATGTAAATGATCAATTGGTGGAAATTTTACAAAGCACTGTGAATTCACTTACTTTTGAGATGTTTTAAACACCTGATACAGACTGACTTTAAGATGGAACACAACAATCTGAAGGTAACCGTGGTAGTGGTAGTGAGGAAGAGGCAATGTTTTCTTTTTAACCATTGGTTAAAAAAGCTGCCAGTCAATGCAGAAATGCCAGCCAATGTGGAAAAAGCCTCCTTACATGTAAAAAATATTGTGGTTCTTGAGAATCTTCACAGAAAAACAACAGAAGTTAAAACGCAGCAAAGCACAAACTAGTGTGTGATGATTTCTCACTCTGAAATTGTCTCATGGTCATATCCATGGAGAAGGAGAGTCAGATCCAGCTCTTGGATTCAGGAGGATGCTGGAATTGCACCCAAAGCCCTGCCTGTGCCACCCCAGGGTGCAGAGTTACCTGTTGGTGTGTTACCTTGTGGGGACACAGAGGGGACTTGAGCACAGGGAGTGAGCACAGTGAAAGGATCAGTAGCAGGGAAAAGTGGAATATTCCAACTTCCAGACCAGGACAGTATAACTTATGTTGCCCTCCTTCTCCAAACAGTAAACCTCCTGTTTGCCTACAGTGCTGAGAAGAATTAAAAAATATTGCAAAGCTGACAAAAGAAGACCAAAAACCTGGGGATGATGTTCCTGCTGTTTGATCTTCCTGATTGGGTGGGGGTCCAGGTGAGTTTTGATTTCCTGGTGTGAGACAAATTATTCTTATCTATTGAGGCTGGTAATGCAGGGGAGAAAAATACACATCACCTCCTTGTCTGACTGGAAGATGTGGAGTTAAATACACTCGCATTTACAGCCTCTGATTTCATTAGTAAATTACTGTATAATGAACTGGAATATGGTAACCTTCCTATATTCTTCCATGGCTAATGCCCTGCTAATATCTCATCCACAGGCTTATTTTACAGTGTAGCCAACCCATTCCTACAACAGGCAGCAGCCTGGTTCTTCTGGGGTTCAGTGTGAGCTGGTCTGAACGCTGAAAGTGGAGCTGGAAGGAAACACAGCGATGGTTGTGCTGGAGGGAAGAGTTCGACCATTTCATTAACCCTGCTAATGGCTCAAACGAAGACCTTAATAGCACAATCAATAATACAGCCTGTGATCAGTTTGTTAGCCAGCCTCAAATGCTTTGCTTTTAATAGGAGACTCCCTGAAGGATCATGAGCTGTTACTTGCAAGCAGTAATTCAGGGTGTATGAAAAGTATGACTTTGGGTCTTATTTTGCATTTTTCTGACAAAGCATATTCACTTCCCTGTCTCCTTAGACTGCTGCTGGATAACTCACCCCAGGAATCCCAAAGTTCTCTGTCCCTCATCAACCTGGCATTTCTGAACAAATTATTTGGATATTCATTCCTGTCCTTTATGCTTTTGCAGGAAAAGTGAGTCTCTGGGCTTGTCCACACTTAAGGCAGAGCTGATGGTAAAGGATTATCTGATACAAAATAATTATTAAAGAGAAAAGAAATTCCTTACTATGAGGGAACAGGTTGCCCAGCAAAGCTGTGGATGGCCCCATTCCTGGAGATTTTAAAGTCCAGGGTGAGAAATCTGGTCTAATGGGTGCCATCCCTCTCTGTGGCAGCGGGGATGGAACTGGATGGTCTTTAAAGTCCCTTCCAACCCAAACTACTCTGTGGCTCTGTGATTCTCTGATGGAACCCCACATTCAGCTCTGGTATTTTTTCACAGATTCTCTCAACTCTGCCTTTTCTTCAGCTCAAAATGTGAAGCTGTGACATGGTTGTACCAAGTACAAACTTTCACAGCCTCCATGGAGTTCATCAGCTCAGCTCAGATGTGTCTCCTCAGGTTCCCATCTGCCTGGAAAACCCCATGAGGACACCTCCAGAACAGGTTCTGCCCCTTTGTTTCCCTTCTCCCCTTTTACTATTCCTTTCCTTCTCTCCTCTTCAGCAAAAGTTTCTCACTTAAGTGAAAAAAAGGTGCCAGACACCTGCTTGGGTGCAAAGGCACTCTTAAAACAAAATGTCTTGAAGCTGATCCAAATCCTGTTTCCCTCTTTGAGGGCACTGTGCCCAAAGGAAGGTGGGCAAGGAGAACCCAAATGGCAATATTAAGCATTATAGGTGGATGCAAAACAGCAGAACAATTTTCTTTTTTCTTGGTGCTCCTTCATTTGTAAGAAATAGTAATGACCCCTTTCTGCTTTACTGGTTAGAATTTTATCTTCTGGTTTTGACACTTATTAACTTTCCACTTATTAGGCTGTCTGTGAGATTTTTCAGTGTTGAGGGGTTTTTTATTATTATTTAAAAGATTGGGGTGTGTGGAGTTTTCATTGTCACATTAAACACAGAATAAATAGAGTCCCTGGAACAGGAGATTTTATCTGGGAAGCTCAGATGAAATTCCACGGCTGGCTGGCAGATGTTCAGGTGAGCCTTCTCTGCCAGAGTACAATAGCAAAGGATATTCTTCCTTCCCTTTACCTTCTCTTCACTATGGATGGGAGGGAAGGGAGCTGGAGCAAAGCAGGGTCATCTTGGCATTGCATTTATTCTGCTGCAATGACTTCACTGAGCACAAGTAACAAAGCATCCCCCGTGAGCACAACGCTCAGCACTGAGATTGCACCAGGGGTCTAACGTTGTACGTGACCTGCTCCAGGATGCAGCCACTTGCTAAGTCAGCTAATTTCTTTCCCTTGTCCTCACATTGCAGAAGAGAGTGTAAGAAGTGAAATTATGCAGTTTCCTACCCAGGAGTCTTCATTGCTCCTAGCATCAGCTGAGAGAGCCCGGAGTTAATGTACCCAGGCACTGGGGCAGCTCTCTAAAGGACGTGCTCTGTTCTCCAGGGAAGGAGTTCTCTTGGAAGGGGAAAAGCAGGTTCAGACTTGTCTGTCAGTGCAGCCTTCGTGTGGTTCATGATGAAAGCAACCACATTGCTTTCAGGAAGAACTGAACTGTGGAGGGCTGTGGGTGGTCAGGGCAGAGTGGGGGTAACACACAGCACATCCTGAGGGCACGGAAAGCAGGCTGGCATCCTGTGGAAAAGCATCAGGTTGGGGATAAGAGAATCTGTGAGAGATTAAATACAGGGTGTGTCAGGACATGGGAATGGCTCAGGGTTACACTTAGCATCCCTGTAACTGCTGTGCTCAGTTCCAGTAAGAGATGGAGCTCCAGGTGCAAAGGTGGGAGGTAAAGCTCAGGCACTCACCAGCACTGGAGCAGGCTGTCCAGGGAAGCAGCATCCCTGGAGGTATTCAAAAGGTGCATAGATGTGATGGATCTGGCACTATCAATGGTAGAACTCAATGATCTTAGAGAGCTTTTCCAAACTCAGTGATTCTCTTCTCTCTTCTCTCTTCTCATTTCTCTTCTCATTTCTCTTCTCATTTCTCTTCTCATTTCTCTTCTCTTCTCTTCTCTTCTCTTCTCTTCTCTTCTCTTCTCTTCTCTTCTCTCTTCCATTCCATTCCATTCCATTCCATTCCATTCCATTCCATTCCATTCCATTCCATTCCATTCCATTCCATTCCATTCCCATCCATAAACTTAAGTCTTTATCACAGACAGGTCTCTTATTCTTCAGAACTTGTCATGGCTTCAAAGCAAGGTACATGGTACTGACTCCTCCCTCAAGGCCCCCTCCCAGACCATGCTAAATGGCTTTCACATGAAAGAAAACGGGGCTTTGCCAGACTTCCAACCTTTTCCTTTTGTATTTTGCCAAAACCCACAACTTCACAGCCAAAAGGACGGGAACTGGACTGGTTCCATGACCCCTACCTGAATTCAACAAAATGTGAAATAATTTGGATGAGAAATAATGTCTGTGTGATGGATCACAAAGAATGTCATCAAAGGAATGAGATGGTGGTGGAGACAGAGAAGGGTACCACACATTTTGCTTGATGATTCTCATCTCTCATGGAACACACTTTGGTTGTTTTCTTAACAGGAGCTGGTGAAGCTCAATGCATTAATGCCTTAATTAGGATTTTAATCCAAATATTTATTATAATGATATGCAAGAGTAGAGCCAGAGGAGGCTACAAGGGTGACTGGAGTGATGGAACACCTTCTCTGTGAGGGTGAAGTTGGGCTTGTTCAGGCTGGAGAAGAAAAGGCTCCAGGGAGACCTAGAGCATTTTTCAGTTCCCACAGAGGCCTCAGACAAATCTTTTAGCAGGGAATGTTGTAACAGGACAAGGGCTAATGGTTTTATATTGAAGGAGAGTTGATTTAGATTAGAGGTAAGGAAGAAGCTTTTCTACAATGAGAGTGGTGAAAAACTGGCACAGGTTGCTCAGAGATGTGAAAGCCTCATCCCTGGAAGTGTTCAAGGCCAGGCTGGACAAGGCTCTGAGCAAATTGATGTAGTTGAAGGTGCCTCATTTGGTCTTGGCTCCACTCAGCACTCAGCAGGGACATCCCTCTGCAGAGGGAACATGAATCTGCAAAACTTTCTGCAGCTGCTTGGGGCAGTTCTGTCACTCTTGAACCATGCTGATCTTTTCACTCCTGGATCTATTCTGAAGATGTTTGCATCATTTTTTTTTAATTCAGTGCTCAGGCAGGGTGAGAAACAGTTCTGAGGAGGAGACACTTTGTGACAATACTATTACCATTTTACTTGTGAACATTTTCCCCTTCTGCTAGATTGGTTTTCACTCCAGCTATATTTTTTTGAATGTGACAGGTTTTTTTTCTTCTCTGTGTTTTCTTTTTGGTCCTGTTTAAAAGCAAGGTCATCAATAATTTTAGATGAAATGCATTTGCTGTAACACTTCAGGATAACACGGTTTGAATATTTTGATTGATTTACATCTATAAAAAACAAACTGCATCAGCTGTTTGTGTGAAGAAACCTTTGTTTTCTTTAAAAGTAGGAACCATGTGCTTCATTAGTTTTCCTGAGCTTTCCTTTTGGTACCTGTTGTGTTTCACACATTTTTATAAGCTGTCTGCTTCTAATAAATGAAATTATACTTCAGCTGTAAAGAGTTCCCATAAGCAATCAAAGAAATGCTGCCTTGTAGTCTCTGAGAATAAGCACCATCAGTACCATTGTCACATCATCAGGACGTAGCTCAGCCTGGTTATTAGTTTTGTGCTACTCTGACAGCTCGGGTGGTGCAGCATCTCTCAAAAACCAGTGCTGGAGAGAACAAAGAATGGAGGATCAGCACATACCAGCCTAGCACTGCAATATTTTGGCTGATTTTTAGAAGGGTGGTTCGGTTCTGCATAAGCTCTTGGTTGACCATACTCAAGGATCAGAAGCCAAAGTTAAATGAATTAGAAGAGGAAATCACACACAGTTTTATTATGACTGGGAACTACGAGTGTGAGTTACCAGGTCTGGGACAGCACCTGCAGGGAGCTCCGGGGAAGTTCAGCCAAACCTTCTGTAGGATCCACAGGCAGGTAGAAACTCATTTTCTTTTGCTCTCGTTGCCTGTTACAAAGAGAGAGAATTGAAAGGATTTTGTTTTTTCCTGGGACATCTTCATGTCAAATAAAAGATGAACAAGGATGTGCACATGTTCTGGTGGGCTCATTTCCAGCACTTACGATAAAAACCAGTGGAAGAAGATGGGCCAGCTCGTGACATACAACATCATTTTAATTCAAATGAAAGCTGGCTGACAGCTTCCCATTTTTCTAGCACTGATGGCAATTTTGAATTCCTGTGGGTTTTATGCAACTCTCCCAAGTTCATGGCAACATTCACTAGCAAAGTTTGGGATCTGGTACCCTTTGCCTCCAATACCTTTCTTCAGCTTGCACATCCAATGCTGTATGTGTACAGACAGTCATCTGTTGTTAACATGGAAATGTTTAGGTTGGAAAATACTCCTAGGACCACCGAGTCAAACCATTGACCCAAATCTTCCAGGTCCACCACAAAGCCATGTCCTGAGGTGCCACATTCACACATTTTTTTAACATTTCCAGGGGCAGTGATTCCACCACTTCCCTGGGCAGCCTGTTCCAATGTTTGACAACTCTTTCAGTAAAGTCATTTTTTCTTAATATCCAACCTTAACTTCCTCTGGTGCAACCTGAAGCCATTTCTTCTTGCCTTACCACCTATTCCTCTTGTCCTATCCCTGTTCCAGTCCCTGCAGCTGTGAGGGTGAGATATCCACGACAGATACATCCCAGCTCTGAGCTGAGGGCACCGCTGGGTCTGAGTGGAATCAGCCCTGTGAGACCCAAAAAGCAGAACACCAGCTAAGGACAGAGCAAGGATGTCACTCAGGGCAAGACTAAGCACAGCACAAAGTTGTCTTTAATATTTCAGTAACTTCTCAGCTTTTCATTCACTTCAGCTGAGTGATCCTTAATTACAAACATCTTTTTTTTTGCCTTTTTCCTTTTCAAATGGGGATGAGGCAGAGAAGAAATCAGCATTCAGAACTCCTCTCTACTTACATGCACGCCGCATTTGCAAAAATGAACATTGTGTCTGGTTCAGTTGGATCAACTTTGTAGGCAGATTATTTAGTAATTAAACCAGAGATGTATCTCAGAGGCAAAAGCAAAAATCCCACTGACTCCAGTTTACCCTTTTGTAACCCATCCTAGGAAGCAGCAAAGCATCAGAAAGTTCTCATTATTTATGTGTATTTATATACATATATATATATTTGGAAAGCAAATAGCATTTCCTTCATTTCCCCACTCTCCCTTTCTGCTTGGAAGCCTATTTACAAACACACAGTCAAAATCCTGTTCTGAAATGGGTGATT
This sequence comes from Anthoscopus minutus, assembly GCA_013399455.1. Lineage (NCBI taxonomy): Eukaryota > Metazoa > Chordata > Aves > Passeriformes > Paridae > Anthoscopus > Anthoscopus minutus. The sequence goes on from VWYI01045476.1 coordinate 61,166, forward strand.
GTGTTCATTGTTCCAGAACACATAATAGCAGAGGCAAATGGGAATGCTGAGGCAGTAATAGCCTAAGTTGTTCAAACAGGAGGAACAGGGAAAGCAGCAAATAATTTTCACAACCTAAAGGCTGCAGAGTCTTCAAAATCATCAAATCTTGCACTCTGTGAGACTTACACACTTACTGAGCTACTGTAATGTCTTGGCTATGTCATCAGGATCTGAGATTTAACCACAATTCCTAACACCTGGGTTCCTAAATTCTGCACCAAAATTCATCAAATACTGGTTTTATGGTAACTGAATTGAGTTTTCTGGGACCACAGACTTCTAAAATCAGAGTTCCCTCCATGTGTACAGTGGTCAGCCAGGGTCATCTCTTGGATTTCTTTTGGGAAAGAACAAAGCTTGGTGAACTGGCTTCAGGGAATTCAGGTATTTACCATGTCCCTCCTGCAGGGACTGTGACAAGCCAGGACAGCAAAATACCATTTCTTGCAGGGCTTGAAAGCAGCAGAACTATCACAGGAAGAGACAGGAAAAGAAAGAAATCTTCAGCTCATTGCTAAGACACAACTGGATGATGATACCCCCTGGTATCATCAGAAGCCCCTGGGCTGGAAGCCAAGCCTCAGTGCAGTCTGTAGAGGACATAACTTTGGCCCAATCTCCTCAACACAACCATCCTTAGCCCTTTATTGTATTATCCAGCCTGGTTGCCAGGAGGGCACAGTCTCCTACAGGTCCTCCCCACACCAGACCTGTCAGGATACCTCAGGTGCCTCCAAGACATCTCAAATCATGTCAGAGGAGCCTTTTTTTTTTGTTTTTCATCTCTTTTCCTCCTCATTTTGTTTTCCCCATATCAGTGGAACAAGTTCAAGTCTCTCAGAGCTACCTAGTCAAACCCACCCACATGTTTTGGCTTCCTGATTCAGAGTTATTCAGAGTTTCCTGCACAAAGTAAAACTATTAGGACACAAATTTTGTGCTGACCTGTCTCCCCCAGCCGAACAATTAAAACCAGAAATCTGAAAGAGCAATATTATTTTAAAAACATAGCACAACCTCTGATATGAAACAGCACCAAGAATGGATTTGTCAAACACTGTTAGTTTCCCATTTTATTTTTCAATAAAAGAGGGAAAGAAGGTTTACAAGAAAGGTAGTCAGTTCTAAAGTCAAAATGCTCTGTCTGATTATTCTTAGGGACCAATAAATTAGCAATGATCAAAGAGGGTAATTATTGTTAAAAAGTTAATATGGATAAAAAGAACACTGTATTTTTTTGCCCTTTTTTCCCCTCCAGAAATAAAACCATAATTTTTCAGCATTTGAACATATAACCCTCCTCACTGATTGCTTTTCTTTGGGGGCAGAAAAAAAACAAACAAACAAAAAGATGAAATAAGGAAAATTCTTTAATTAATCCCATTTTTGCCAAAATTTACCTTATTGGGTCAGATTTACAGATTGCACAATGTGGTTAGTTCAATTACAGCAGGGAAAGAGTAATTCCTAGAACTAATTAAATATGCTGGTATGCAGATGGCTAATTGGATTAATAATTACCTTGCATATGTAAAAAGAGGTTTTATGTTTGCACAGGCAATTTTTTATCAGGATTCTCCTGGGATTAAAAAAAAATAATGCTAATAAATGATTGTTTCAAATCGTAAAATGTTTTTGCCTTGGTTTTGACTAAACTTTAGAGGAGAAAGCTTTATGCTCCCATCAGAAGGTAATTTAAATAACAAAAAGATTTCACTTTTTTTTTTTTCTGTACACTCACCTAGAGCCACTCTAGGGAAGAGAGAAAAGCAAAGCTTGTTGTAATCTGCAGAAATCAGAAGACAATGGAAAAATCTGTTTTTAAGCATTTTTGGGGGGTGGGAACAAATTGCCATGGCAACTCTCTAAACGGATATGTCTTCAAGGAAATCATGCTGTTCTCTTGAAAAGTGAGATGCATAATACAGCGAGCACTTGAAAGTTATCTTTGGAAGGCATGTGTACAGGAAAATCAGAAATATTTTATAAATTCAAACTTATGAAACATTCATGCTCATTCACTAATGTTTCACATGGCAATTATTCCACCCAAAGGCAGGAGCTGAATAACCTTGCCATGTATATGTGCATTTTTAAGAGTGTTTTGTGGCTGGGCTGATTTGATCCATCAGCACCTTCCCTTGGCTTTGCAAGCACTCAGAGTTCCTTGCCATCAATATATTAGTTGCTGCTAACTCAGATGGTTGTTAAATCAGAGCCTGAAATATTTAACCCATTTCTTAAACCCTTTCTTTTCCTGACAGGATGTGTCAGTCAACATTTCCTTACCAGCATCACCAGTGACATCAGTGTGCTGCAGAGTGGGATGAGAAGGGAGGATTTGACCTAATAACTTTCTTGGAAAAGCTGTTCCTCCTATTTTAAGGAGTTGGATGGTTTGAGGCATCTGGTCACACTCAAAATTATATTTTGCTCACAGAATTGAAGGATTCTCATTCCAGCAGAACAACTTAAGGGTCTTACCTCAAGACTGGGGCTAAATGATCTTTAAGGCACCTTCCAACCCTACCTGTTCTATGATTCCCATCCCTATCAAAAAGGAGAACTTTCAGTGCCATGGGTTACTTAGTTCCTAAGCTTCTGGCCTGAAACAATAATAAAATAAATAAGACATTATATAAAATGAAAAGCAAATCATGGCATTTATTTGCATCCTTGAGACAGAGCTGCCTTTGTGCTTCTTGGCTCCTTCTGACAACTCCTGGGCTTTTCTTCCACAAGGATGAACCATTTTAATTAATGCAACCCAAACTTCTTGCTTTATAAAAACCAGAGAGAATAACAAAATATGTCCTGGCTGAAACCAAAATCAGCATCTTGCCCACAGCCACATGCACCAGTTGAAGTGAGGTAATTTAAAAATGTCACCTCAGACTCTCATTTTACATAGAGGAGCTCTGAGGGCGGCAGTCACATTGCCAGGCCTGGATGCTTAAATTTAAGGTGTCAGAACAAGTATCACATCTAAAAGGCAGCAAATGGATGGAACAATTCACTAATGTATCCCTCAAGGTCTTCTCCACATGTCACTCTCCTGTACTTCAGGGAGCTGAGGCCACTGTGCCAAGTCAGGGCAATTAGTCGTGATTTCAAACACGAGGAGCAGACTGTGAACAACTCACTGATTTTCTCTCCCACGTGTCTCTGCCTGGTATCCTTCAGTGACTCAGTTCACTGTTCAGCAGCTGTTCTTGGAAGGAGAATGATCACGGCAGCCAGAAGAAGGAATCCCATTTGGCAGGTAGATCACTTAGTGGGAATGGCTGGGACTGAGAGGGCTGGCTGCAGAACAGGGACACAGCTCATCTTGGCTAAGCTTCCTCATGATATTTTCTGTTCTTTTTTTTTTTCTTTTTTTTCTTTGTTTTTGAGAAGCAAGTAAATATTTTGACAATTTCTCGCACAAGCTGGCCCTCAAGAGACATCGAAGTAGAAAAAATTACTGCTGATGACAGACAAAAAGACCAGAATACCTATCAGGGGTAATAACTGCTGTATCTGAGGAATGCCTAAAGACAGATCCAGAATTCACAGCTTGAACAAGGGCTCAGTAAAGAATCTGGTTTGAAAACCCATCAACCGATGCTGTGGAGTATCTCTGTGATAAGTTTGCGTCACCTGTCCCAGCTATGCTCCCTCCCAATTTCTTCTGTGAACCTGGCAGAGACAGGGGGGAAAAATATCCTTGACTCAGGATAAACACAACTTAGCAAAAACCCAAACCATCAGTGTGTCATCAACACCATTCCCATCCTGAATCCAAAGCACAGCACTGCAACAGCTGCTGACAAGAAATTATCTGTACCTGAGCTGAAAACAGGACAGTAATGTTAGAAGGTCTCTTCCAACCCAAACTATTCAATGAGTCCATGAATTTTCATATGGCTGGTGGAGGCTAAAGTTGTTGCTTAAAGCTGTGGAACAGCAAAGCCAGGCCTAGGTCAGGGCAGCTCCCTGCTGCTCCTCCTGCCGTGTCTCAGGATTGCTTTCTAAGCAGATTTCATTTGCTGTGGTCACACTCTGAGCTGGCCAAAAGCTGCACAGCTGACCTGGCACAGCCTGCTCCCAGCAGAGCTTGACACCTTCTGTCACCCCTCTCAGGTGGGGCTGTCCAAGGCTGAAGTGACCCCACATGCAGAGGTGGCCATGTGTTGCGACCCCACAGCGTTGCTGAGGTCCCTCCAGCCATGGAGAGTCACTCTGTGATGTGTGTGAACAGCAAAAAACACCCTGGGTGAGGGAGGGAGGTGCTCTGAGTGCTCTGGATCATTCAGATGGACTTTGGTTTCCTTCCCCTTGGTCCCAGGTGACACTTCATCAAGGTTAATGCTTTTAGAGCTTCTTCCAGCAAGGGGGTATCAGCTCCAAGGGGCAACTTTCAGGTGGGTTTACATGAACAAGGGTCTCACCCCACTTGGGTTTAAGGGGAAAGATTCAGGATTCAGAAAGCTTCCCCTAGCCATGAGATTTTTAAAAAAAAAATAATAGCATTTCAAAGATTAAAAGCTCATTTGTACCTGCACAGTTTTCCACGACAAAAACACAGCTTTTGTGTTCATGCTAAAGGAGTGTTAAAAATGTTCCCCAGGAAGTCTCCCCACATATATTTTAGGAATTTTCTAGGACAGCATGGACAGGGCAAATCTGTGTCAGTAATCCTGGCAGAGGCAAAGCAGAGATAAAGGTATTAAATGGCCAAAGAAATTGTGTAATTCAGTGGCATTTTTTCTGATAAAGCAGTGTTTAATCTGACAGCCACAGGAACTGGGGTGTGACATGAGCATGAGGCCAGGAAATGTAAAATGAAGTAATCACTCTGAAGAAGGAAATACTTTGAATAACACATGATGCTGGAAATCTCCAATGCAGCATTGGATTCTGTTGTTCAGTGCCTCGTCCCAGCCATTTGCCATTAATTTAAATATTCTTGAGAGAATTTAGGGCAAAAAATATTTCAACAGTGCCTGCAGCAGCATGAATGTTCTTGCTGGAGAATCTCACCATCAGCCTCAAGAGTTACAGAATTTGATGTGACACATATTTAACAGGGATGATTTTAAAATTATGGGAAAGTTGAGAGGAGGTGAAAGGTTTTGTGTAGGTCAATATCATGAATGAGATCAAAACAGGAGTTTATAAAAAAGGGCCCTGGTTTAAAATGAGAGTCACTGGAGGAAGGACTCTTGAGACAAAGGAAGGACAGTATCTTGTAATGTGGGGAGAGGGGATTTTGACCCTACAGATACTTGAAAATAAATTATTTTGCAACAAATAAAAGCTAGGCAAGATCCTAAGTGCAAGACTCAAAACCCAGGTGCTTTAACTTCTGAAAATGCATCTGGAATAACTAAACACTATCCTCCAGCCATCCCACTGAAAGTGTCCCAGGGGCAACCTTTAGCACAGATAAGAGGAGGTTTGATAAGCAGGACATCATATTAGCATTAATGTATCTTTATCCTTGTCCTACAAGGACCAAGTTGAAGCAGAGAGGAGAACATAGTAAATAAAAATAATAAAGACAGGCTGATGCTCCCTTTTGAGCTGGATTTCTTTTATCTAACATTAGCCATCTGAAAATGAGGCATCTGGCTTAGTGCAGACATCTGGACTCTCTCAATAGTCAGTAGAGAGAAGCAGCTCCAGAGGTGATCCATCACAGCTCTTTACAGAGCATGGACTGCCCTGGGAAGCTCCACCAGCTGCAGAAGGAACCTGAATAACAAGCTCAGCATAGAGACCCACCTGTTCACCAGGAACCAGCCAAGAAAAGTCCCATCCTTGCTTGCTCTAATTAAAAGAGGCCATCACAATATTGGTGATATTGTTCCAATGCATGATCTTCCCAAATAATCATGTGGTTGTTGTTGATCACAGACAAGGAGATGGAGAGTTATTACAGAATGGGTGAAAGGTGATTTCAATGGCTCTGCTCATACTAAAGATGACCCCACCTTTTCATTCCTCACAAAACTTCCCTTCCTGGGAAGGCCAGAACCTCAACATCTGGTGTCTAAACCCCGAAATTTGGGTCCTCAGCTGAATTCCCTCTCCTTACTGAGGAGCTGGCACTGAAACCCTCAGGAAAACTCTTCATCCCTATTGTGGAGTGGAAGGAAAGGAAAGGAAAGGAAAGGAAAGGATTGGATTTTTGAGTGTTCAGTGTACATCTAAGCCTGCTCCATGGCAAAGTGTGTCACTGTGGGTGTGACAAAGTGCCTCCCTTGCCCTGGGGATGCAGGGAAAATGCAAAGCCCCTTGCAGGGAAAGTACCTCCCTAAAGTCATCAGATCTTGGATTAAGGCCTTCATCCTCAGAAATTTCTCCTCCCTCCAACTGAGCACACTTATCCTGATTTCCAAGTCAGACAGATTGCAATGCCTTCTTTTAATTATTTTTTTCCCATAGAAAAGTGCAAGGGTGTCCCTCCAGGAGAAAGTGTGTCTCTACGACCCGTTAAGACTCCAAACTTGCCAAGCTAGTTTAAAGCAGCTACTCTGCTTCAAAAAGAAGCAGAGGCAAAAAAAAATAAATGGAGAGGTAGACATTATACCCCTGATCTCAGCTATTTTCCCTTGCAGAAGACCATCTCTGAGTGCTATGTTACTGAACCTCCCTGTTTAATGACCCTTCTAATGCACTGCTATCAGGTAGTGCCATCTGCATTTGGGCAAATGTGCTCACTCGTCTGTTTACTCAGCATAAATTATCTTTATTTAAAGTTTAATGGAAGTTACATCTATTTGGACATCTGTACTTAACTGATTACTGGCCACGTTGGGCCGCCTGGTGGTTCTGCATGAACTTGCCAGCTGCTCTGAAATGATAAGAGCCTGACATATGTTAAGAGCCAGCAACAATCACAGTCAGGGCGTACTTTTTTTTTTTCTTTACTATTTCTGAGCTGGCAGTTAACAGCAGCAAAAAGAAATCCACCCACTTCCCCCAACTGCCTCCTCCACCCCCATGTGTGTCTCTGCTGTCAATCCAAACCTTTTCAGAAGCACATAAAAAAATAAATTCCCCCGCCTCAGGAGCGAGTGAAGTTCTTTGTACATACCATTAAATCCACGTGCAGTTTGTTACCTGTTTCATGCAGTGAAACATTTCTGGCTGTGGGAACCCAGAGCCCATCTCTGCAGCAGATTTGGAAAGTTGCTGCCATCTATAGATAGGTATGAGGATTTGCTGGCACGGCCGGGGAAAAGAGTTGAGACGGCAACAAAATTCCGGGAAAAGAATCATGGAACCACAGAGTAATTAGGGTTGGGAAAGACCTCTGAGATAATCGAGTCCAGCCATTAATTCAACACTGCCAGGTCCAACATTAAACCAGTGCTGAGATGCACAAACACCAACAATCTTGGAGCTCTGCTTTTTCTCCCCTCACCTGCTGCTTGCTACACTCCAACTGAGCTGTGTCTTGAAAGACACAGTTTATCTGAAAAGATCATGTCCTGGAAATGCTAATTTTTAACTAATCAAAAGCTTATTTGTGAATGCAGATGTGAACCTGATGTCAGCTGCTGCAGTGGATCATATCTAGTTAACACCTTTTCATAGATAGTCATGACTGTTGTGCAAGAAAATTAATTTGGCCCTTGTGAGGCACAAAATGCTGATTGTAGTTAGATCTCTGTTGTAGGAAGAGTGTTGTAGACCTCTCAAGTCCCATCCCATCCCCACGGACCTGGGATATAAGATAAAACTGTGCAGATTGCTCTAAATTCAGCTCCCTGCACAGAGAGAGGAGACATTGTTATTGCTTGGGGTGCTCCAACCTTCATATGCCATGGTCTATCGAGTATATAAAAAAAATTGTTTATGAAAAGCTTCTTTACTTTTTCCTCGGAGTTTTCAGGGTTGCTTTATCCCTTTCATACTTAGCTCACTTCTCTCAGGATGAGGTGATTAATTTCTACCTAAACCCTTTGGTAAAAATTCATCCCTGTAGAAAACATCTCTCAGCTTCAATTTGTTTTGGGTATCTATTGACCTTCATGACTGGATTTAGACCCCAAAGATGGTCCTGCTTAAATGGTGGTCCATGGAGCTCCCTGGAAGCAGAACTGGACTTCTGAATATAAACTCCTAAAATACCATTGTAAAGCTTCATAATTAATCAAAGTTGATTGAGTCTCAGTGAAAACTAACAGCAATTTACTCTCAAAAATCAGGACAGTTATATGTATAGAGAGAGTGTAAAGAGTTTAGTATCAGGCACCCATTCCTGGAAACCTTATCAGAGTGGAAAAGATGCAAACCAGCCTGTGCCTGCTGGAAGCAAAGAGGCCAATGCTTTTCAGCTGCAAAATAGTTGTAGGGCGAAAAGCCTTGTGCTTCTAGGTCAAACCAAACCCTACCTTGTGGACTCTGACCTGTAGGATATGGGCTGTGACTGAAGAAACACCAGGTGTGGTCTTTGGAGCTTCTGAAGAGATGGAGCATCATGGATTGATGGAAAAGATGTCATTGTTTTTTTATCTGGGCTCAAGGGCTCTTCCTTTCTTGTGCAACCCCATGGGGAATAGTGGGACTCGGGACAATTTCCATCACGTCTCCAAAAATCCTCCTCCTTGGCTCCCACAGGGAAGTCATGGATGTGCCCCATCCACAGCCGCACAAAGACTCTGGTCTGAGACAGAAAAGATCAGAGCAGCTGCCCATTCTTCCTCTGTGTCTTAAATGGAAGAAGAAAATTTGTCACTGGAGCCTCTTAGTCCATCACCTCCCATTGCAGCTGCCTTTGTCTTCTTTAGCCGTTCTGGTGTGAGACAAATTTATGGATGACGTGTGGTGGCTCCTCTCCTGCTGCTGACACAGAGAATTACTTTTATTTACTGTCATGGTTACATTGCCATATGTTGTGTTTTCACCACATGGCTCTGTGTAGTGATAGATATGTTTGCAACCTGAGGACTGCATGTCTGTAAATGGACTTTTTTATTCCATGTTTGTGTGTGGAAGTCTGATGTCTCCGTTCCTATTTTTCACCACCACAGCAGAGCTGCTGCAATACAAGCACAGCCAGCCTGGCTGCACAGCAAAATACAAAACAGACCTAGAAAATGGGGGGAGTGTGGGACCTGCAGTTTCTAAAAGGAATATAAAATTATTTGGTCCACATAGTTCAGAGCACCTGAAGTTCCATGCTTGGAGGCAATTTCAGGTCCTATGCTTTGCATGGGGTGGTCTGGTTAATTGTTAGCATCATGTTCTTGAGTGCTGCTCTGTTGGCAGCAATTCTTCTGCACTACAGCAGGAGGAATTAGATGTAAATCAAGCTGTTAATGCTTTTTTTCCCCTAAACTAAACACAGTGGATTAAATTAACTGTAACCCTAAACTCCAAAGAACTTACACCTCTGCTTTGGTTTTAGTGTTTTAGTTGATATGACAGCCAATTTTTAAAGAGCTTGAATAAAGAATTTTTTATCTATCTAAATTTAATATTTGCTTATTTTAAAAATTAATTAAACAGTGATCTCTTCCCCCAGCACTAAATCACACAGAGCTTAGAGGCTCCAGGAGAAAAACCTTACAGTTTGGAACTACTATGAAACCACTCTACAAATAAATCTGTGCTTTAAGGCAGGAGTATTTGCCAGGGAGAAAATATTTTTGCTATCACAGAAAAGAATTTATTATTCTTAATGTATTAAAAAATTAAGAGCTCCTAAGTTAACATTGATAGCTTAAAGGTTACGATCTTTTTCTATTTTAAGTGTTATTATGTTTTTATTTACCCTCTTATTTTTGCTTCTAAAGCTCCTACTCTTTCTCGTCTTTTTCCTAGCTATGAACTTGTCTATTATAAAAAGTAGCCTGAGTCTCTCACACCCTCAGTTGTCTCCAGGGCACCTGAGCTCTCAGACCAAATTACCCTTCTATCACCACCAGAGTCACCCTCCTGTCTCCTGAGAATTGCAACAACAGCTCAGGAAAGACAGCCAGAGTTTCTGGGCCATGGATTAGAAATAATCTGCTCCTGAGAGGTGCTGCAGAGGTCACCACACTGACTGCCCCTGACTGTCACAGTCCCAGGTGGACGCGAGGATCGGTCACTAACAGGGCCTGTGGCCCACAGTGACTTTCTCCAACCCCTGTTTCTGCTCTGGATCTGCCCTGTGGTCTCCTGTAACCCTCTTCCATTGTGCTGTGCACTGGTGTCCCTCTTTGCCCAGTGGAGGGAAGGCTATGAACCTTCTGAGATCCAAGGAGAGAACTTGCAAGGTAAAAGCCCAGTGAGTAAGTAACCAAAAATACAAACTTACCCCAATACAGATCAGATTCAAGAAAACCCCTTAAAACCAAGTTGAAAAATGTCTCAATTTTGCACTATGTTTGCATACAAAAGCCTGAGATCACAAGCACTTAACTGGGTAGGTGATTTTTTTTTCTACACAGATTTATCAATCTGAGTGCAGATGCTGGAAAAACACCTTAAGGACTAGACTGACATTACAGCATGTGGAATCTGGGAGTTAATAAAAGTTTACAAAACATTTTGTGATCTCAAGAGGTGTGCCACATCTAGCCAAAAGGTATTATTACAGTGTCACACGCAGAGCAACTAAACATTGCTGTAAATTACAGAATGCACAACAACAGAAAAAAAAAGGCACCAGATCGTTGACAGCGCAACAAATACTGAATTTGCTGACAATAAAAGGTGGGGAGAGGAAGATTAGAAACACTTAAAAACGTCTAAATCATGAAAAGCACCAATTTATTGCTGGTAGCCTCTTTGAGAAGGAATGTCACCAAAGGATCCGGCAGCAGCGTAGATGTGCGGAGCACAACTCCTTGGGAAACAGCAGGTGCTCACCTAGGTAACAAACACAGAATAAAAACAAACCCCTGGCTGACTACCTACTCCACTTTTTGAAGATTACAAAAGCAAGTACCAGGCCTGGAATGTTAACTTGATAAGGAGTCTTTATGGGGTTTACCTGTCATATAAATAATGGATTGTTTCCCTTTACGTGGCTCTTTTTGGTTTATTAGCAGCTTCCATTAGACAACAGCTATATTCCTAGGGATCTGCAGGGATTTGCCTTCAATAACAGCACAGCCTTCTTCTTTTTCCCTTTTAAATTAGATTTTGATCCTGGTTCATTCTTCTCTGGCAGCAAGAGGGAGATGGGATCTGTCCCTGTGGGAACAAACCTGTCTCCCATGAGAAAATCACCTCACAGCACTCAGCTCTGCCCTGATTTAGCAACTTAGGGAGCAAATAAAGCTGCAAAGTCACCAGCCCCAAGCAAACTGTAAGTGATGGGAGGTGGGCAGGGAAGCTGCACAGTTGCCTATACAGAATGGGTAAGATTAAGTGTTTCCATACAAACAATGGCTTTCTGTTTATATTCCTTTTCCTGGTTTGTCCACACCTAAACTTAGGAGATTTTCAGCAGCTCTGGAACACATTACCATTGTCCCTCCTGGAATCTGGGCTTCAGTGAAACATGAACATAGAAAAGACAAACTTCAGTTATTCAGTTAAAACAATCCAATTGAATGGGAGTTGTTTTTAGTCAACAGCAAGGTGATATATTGTGGTAAACCTGACAGAAGTGATCTCTGCAGCTACTCAGAGTGCTATTTTAATGATTTATCCAATGCAGTTAAGAAATACTTGGAAAATTAATGTGTAAAGTAGCTAAACTATGATACAAAGCGCATTTTTAACAGGGTGGTTAACTTTCCTCCAGGTAATGTTTTTGTGATTTTTAATTCCAAATTCTGCTCAGTGCCATTGCAACAGGACAGTAAACTTTCACTATAAAGCAGAGAATTTAAACTCTGTTTAGTAGGATCTCTGTAATTTTTCCATAAATGTTTCAGTATGCCAAGTCAGTAAGAATTCACAGAATGACTAGGTCAGAAGAGACCTTCAGGAAGATCGAGTCCAACCCATGCCCTAACATCTCAAATAAACCATAGCACCGAATGCCACATCCAGTCTTTCTTAAACACATCCAGGCATGACGGTGGCACAGAAAAGAAGGATAGCAGCCTACAGCACCCAGTATTCCCAGGCAGTCTCCCAGCCAAGTACTAACCAGGCCCGAGCCTGCTTAACTTCCAAGATCAGACGGGATCAGGCACTCTCAGGCTGGTATGGCTGTAGGCATTCCTGGGAACCTCTGCACGGCTCCCATGCCCGCACAGCTCCACGCTTTCATGGACACACGGCATGCCCACCATGGCCACCCACCGCCACAACTCAACCTAGAGCCAGACACAACGACAAACAAGACACAAAACCTACAAAACACACACCAGAAACATTAAAACACACGCCTGCCTGCACGCTCCTGCCCCTCGCCACGCCTGCCCTGGGAAAACAAGGCACCTCCTGCTCAGTCGCCAGCATCCAGCAAAAGGAGCCTACAGCACCCGCTATTCCCAGGCGGTCTCCCAAGCCTGCTTGGCTGCCCAGATCAGACAGGATCAGGCGCTCTCAGCCTCCTATGGCCGTAGGCACCGCTCAGCCCCGAGGCACCGCTCTCCACACAGCATCCCCGCCCTCCTGCCCTCGCACACAGCCTCACACACACACCGCATGGGAAACACGGCTGTGATACCTCGACGAGCTGTAACATAGGCTAGACAGAGTTAAAAGGAATAAAGAATATTTACTGAGGCCTTCACAGGCCACATCCAGGCAGCATCAGTGCAACAAACGGGGCTCTGCCTGGATGTCTGCAAGACGGAGGCAAAGAAATACCCAGTCCCCAGATCTCACATTTTATATGTTACGGTTCATTTGCATACAGGAGTCCCACTTGCCCGCCCTCCTCCTGCCACGTTGTTTATACTTGGAGCGTGAAGTTTGGAAAAAATGTCCTTGACTCCCCAGTTGGAGTATAATTGTTCAGTCTTTGTCACCCTGTGAAAAGATCCTAGTAACCCTGAACAAAAATCCATACACCAGTGCAGAACAGAAAATCCAAAGGCCCAAGGCATCGGCTGCCAATGGCAACTCGGCAACTTAGAGCAGGACATAACATGGCATGAAAGACATAAAAGTCACAAAAGGCACAAAACCCACGAGCCACGGAGCCTTCCTGCTCCTCGCCATGGCTGCCCTGGAAAAACAAGGCACCTCCCGTCCAGCCGCTGGCATCCAGCAAAAGCAGCCTACAGCACCCGGTACATCCCAGGCAGTCTCCCATCCAAGTACTAACCGGGCCCAAATCTGCTTAAGCTGCCGAGATCTGCCAGGATCAGGCGTTCTCAGGCTGGTATGGCCGTAGGCACATCACACACCCTCTCCGGCACTCCCATTCCCTCCTTGCCCCACACCCTCATGCACACACACACCACAGCCACCACGCTGGACCATGGGGACAGCGCAACCTAAAGCCACACCCAACATCACACACAGCACACTGCGCACAAAAGCCACACAGCGCTCAAAATCCACACGAGGCACACGAGCCACGCGGGTCCGCACGCTCCTGCTCCTCACCACAACTGCCCAAGCTAAACAAGGCACCTCTCGCTCATTCGCCGGGATCCAGCAAAAGGAGCCTACAGCACCCGATATTCCCAGGCAGTCTCCCAGCCAAGTACTAACCGGGCCCGACCCTTGGTTACTTTCCCACATCAGACGGGATCGGGCGTTCTCACCACGGTACGGCCGTAGCCACCTCTCATCCCCTCAGCAGCTCGCAACCTCTCGCTCTCTCCCACGGCCTCACGAATACACGGCACGGGAACCAGGGCCACGGCAACACCGCAAGCTACCCAGCAACACACAGCAAACAAAAGGTACAAAAACCACACGAAGCACAGAAGGTACACAAGCCATGTGAGACCGCGCCTTCCTGCCCCTCGCTATGGCAGCTCAAGCAAAACGAGGCACAGTCACCAGCATCCAGCAAAAGCAGCCTACAGCACCCGCTGTTCCCAGGCAGCCTCCCATCCAAGTACTAACCGGGCCCAACCGGCAGCTTAGCTGCCCAAATCAGACGGGATCGGGCGCTCTCAGGGTGGTATGGCCGTAGGCACTTATAAATGTTGGCAAGGTCTGTCTTAGTTGGGCTTTGCTTTATTTTAGTCATGTGTTCAGTTCTGTAATCCTTAACCAGTATAGAGCCTTAAACACCATCAATTGGATGTTGCACCCCGTCATTTTACACCAAGTGAGAGTCTATCCCTGGGCTTGACTCCAGGTTTCTTTTACTCCTGTCCTACTCTAATTAGAAACCAATTTACTTGAAGATCTTGTCCAGGTTACAATTAGAAGTCAACTGACTTGTAGACCTATTCCAGATTACAAACTTTTGCAGTAATAATGAAAACAGAGTTATTTATTCATGATATTGCTGAAGCCACCTGGCCTTGCTCCTCAGCTTGCTGGAAGGGGAAGAGCCCTGTCCATCACCAGCTAGTGGGGACCATAATCAGAGTTATTAGACTCAAATGACAAGTTCCACTTGAAAGGAACAGAAATGCTGTCCTTTGTGTTAAATTAATGGCCACAGCTACAGTTAAAAGCCCGTCAGTTCCACAGCAGACAGGAACAATCATCTCACGATGGGGAAAATGAAACTCTTGTCTGGATGTTAAGGTTTTAAGTGCAAATCTACACTTACCCTTCACTGAGCTTGGTTGTGGCACCTCCTTCTGCCCTCATGCCTCTGACCACTCAGCTGAATAGCAGTGAGGGAGCCATGGATATCCCCCAAGGATGATCATTTTCTACCTCACCTTGATTTGGGTTAGTTCTCCTCTGACAGATTGCTGTGACCTACAATTTACTACATGTGAAACAGATGTTGCAGCTCTGACTGGCAGTGGAACCAGAGATCTTCTTTTCCTAAGCCAGGAAGACTGGAAGGTGAAGAGCATAGTCATGGACAGGATTTAGTAGGACTGGTTCAGCCACCTGATCCCATCATGAGAAGCTGTTAAATTTGGGGATGCTGCGGCTGCTGCTGGATTGACTGTGCTTGCTCAGGAGACGTGGCTTAATTCCATGGTGGCCTTGCCCAGCTCCCAAGAAGTTCTGCTCCAGCGATGGTCAGAGCAAGCTGTTGTGCCATCTAATCTGCCCAAATCTCTTTGTTATTGAACCTTCCCATGAGCTCTTTATTCCTCCTTCCCAGAGGACACAAAGTCAGCTCTAATAGCAGCTAAGCTCAGGCCACTGGTGGTCAGTATAGAGGCAGGGAATTATGGAGGAAAGGCAAGGATTCTTAAGTGCTTATTTGGGCTTTCTCATCATCTGAGTATATTGCAACTGTTAATTCAACTTCCTTCACCACTCGGGTGTTGGAGAGAAATGCTGTAAGATATGCCTGGTTTACAAAGACCTGAAACCA
This sequence comes from Anthoscopus minutus, assembly GCA_013399455.1. Lineage (NCBI taxonomy): Eukaryota > Metazoa > Chordata > Aves > Passeriformes > Paridae > Anthoscopus > Anthoscopus minutus. The sequence goes on from VWYI01045476.1 coordinate 76,560, forward strand.
ATGAGATCCCTAAACCCCTAAATCACATGGATTTCTATATGTTTTCAAACTGGGATTAAGCTCTCTCATCCAAGGTCTTCTAAAAGCTAGGGTCTTCTATGGCAGAAACAGGAAATGCAGCAATAGTTTTCTGGCTGCTCTGATGTTCAACATGGGCCTCTGAAGCTTTGGCTTTAGGTTTCTTTCCCACATGAAGAAGAAGGATTGTGCCCTGGGCTAAGTCCACATTAAAAGAGTGCTCTCCTCTTGCTCCAAGACCCCCACTTGCCTCCCAGCTTCTCATCAACCACCAAAACCATCTCCTGGAGAGATTGCAGACATCTCCTGCTTAAAAAAAGCACCCCCATAAATCATTTAGAAACTTATTATTAAGCTTATTACAAGGCATTATAAGAAATCAGAACTAATAGCGTTGCTTAATAATAAGATTTTTGTAACAAGATACTATGCCCATATATATCACCGTGACGAGTTAGGTGGCAGCTGTAGGATCAGGTGAGGGTGATTGATCGAGTTGCCTTTTTCCTCTTCTGATTATGAAGCCAGGCAGCTCGGATCCAGAATATTAAAGTGCACTATAAAATACGTTATTAATATGTACAACAACCCCCTTTTTACAGCCTTATGCCAGTTTATTGCTACAGTATCCCCCTGAATGTGACATTAATAAAACTGATGCAGTAACACAGACTCTAAATTGGTAGTTATTGGTAATGAGGGTGCGATTTAGTAGCGGGGTTTGTTGGCAAAACTGAAGGCCCATTATTAGTCTGATGGCTGATTAATTAGTGATTATTCTCTATCTGTTTTGTGACCCATCCCACTGTTTTTAGAGATAGTCTCACAAATATGCAGTTTTTAGCTAATAGCCAAAACAGAAGTAAAATAACAGTCTGCTGCCTAAGCAAGGAGTTTAGGTTTTAAGACAAGCAGCAAGAATCCTCATCCTCCCTCCCATAATCCGGATGCTGTAAAATTCCAGGGGTCTCCATATCCATGAATATATGAGAGAACCAAGGCTGACATACAAAAAGATAAATTTTTTGGACACTCTGAAGTTGTCACATGTGTGGATGAAGCTGCCTGAAGGATTGGCTAACATGGGGAGGGTGGAGGACTTCAGTTGCCCTCAGGAATGTCCTCTCCATTTTTTAATACCATTAGATCTGCAAGCTGCTGCTTAAGATAGGGCAAACCTTCCAGGGTTTTATGTGAAATTTTCATCCTATGCAAAATCTGTGTTGATAAATCAAAAGAATATAATTAATGCCACAATGGAATTTATATTGCATTTATGAACAGGCCATATAATCTGCATCCTCTTACATTTTTACAAAATATTGGCATCAATGATCCTTGTCCACAGAAGCAGCAACAGCACCAACAACTTCTACAGCATCTGGACATCTTCCCAGGTTATTTTATCTGCTAAACAATAAACTATTTTTCTAATCTGCCAAATGCCTTGCAGTAAATATATTTTATTTTTTAAAAATGGGAAGGCCTGACCTTGTCAAGACTTCTATGAATAAAATATCAAAACAGTGTTAACCTGAAGGCTTTAAAAATATTTTGAGTGCTTTGCCCAACAAAAAAGTACCACTGCTCTTTCTTTGATATCACTAGAGATAGGCTGTCACCAAGGATATTTGGATGATCCTTTATCTGAGAAAGAGCTCTCCAAAGGCATTAAATCCCTGATATTCTCTCTTCTTCCAGCTCTTGTCAAGGTGATCTGATGGTTCCAGTCCCATCAAAAAAGGTGAAGAGTTGCTGGCGAACAAGTAAAAATGGTATTTCCATGCTTATGTGTTCACTGCAGACAATTTTTAATGAAATTTTCTAACATTCCAGCTGAAGTTTGCCTTTGTCTCTGAAAAGATGACCAGGGTTGAGATCTCTCTAAGTATACTCACTCAGTACATGGATAATAATAACTGGAAATCTCAGGGATACAATCTTTGTGAACAGTGGTGACCATCCAAGGAGGTCAAGATCAAATAAGGCTCAATAAAAAGTTGAAAGGATTTTTTTTAGTGAGTTGGACGTGAAGGTAGAAAACCAGACATAGACTTCCTCCCGTGGTCAAGAGGATGTGCTCTTACGTGATAATCAAAGGGGGATTCTTATGAAGCCAAATTCTACTCATTGCTCCTTCCAAATCCACAACCCCTTTGCCATGCCAGAAACAGAAAATGTTGAGAATTATCATCTTGTCAGAAGTTCTTCTTGACCATTCTTTTAAATCCTGTATTTTATCTATTCACCTGTTCATTTAATCATGGACTGTTAACATCTCTCACATTTTGAAAAGTAGGATTAAGGAAAACACATGTGTTTTTCCTATTATTTCACACTGAAATTCAGCTATTCTGCCTTGTAAGTGGTGGAGTTGAGGCTAAAGAACAGGCTGAGTTTGTCCTCACCAATATTTAGTGTTGCTTATATACCCTACACTTCATGTACTCCCCAGGGTGAAGATAAAACTCCCTGGATCCCGTGTTTAAAAATGAATTCATTTACATTTAAACCCCTTCCACAAGGACCTGACAAATCCACAGAGACAGAAGAGTCACAGCCCATTAACATCTTGTCAAAACACACTCACTTGCTGGTGCTCAGATGTCCATGCTGTGTGACAAAGGCTTTTGGGCCCAACAAATGAACAGCTGCCAGATTTACTGCCTCGTTCAACCACTACAAACCCCCTCGATTTTCTTTACAAAGTCAAATAATTTCACATTACAAAATCCACTGCTGTGTGTCTTGCAGCAAACCTCCTGGCTGGCAAACCCAGATCCTTTTCCCCTGTGCAGCCAGGAAGCCTTACCAAGTTCATAGCATCGAGGTGTGCAACTTCACAGTGTACCCTGAGACTTGGAATTGCTCACACTGGATTGTGAAATAACAGGAAGAGAAAAAAGCTTCCCTGGATTCAAGGTTTTCAGTCCTGTATTCTGAAGTGATACCACATGGAGGAAAATTAAATCAGGAATTTTTTGGCATGCTAAAAATATTATCGCTTGTCTGTTCTGTAACTAAACCATTAACTTCTGCTCCCTGTGCAAAATGTGTGTCAGACAAATAGAGCAGGCAAGAGCCTCCAGCCCAGAGGGAAGGAAGAAGATGGCAAGGATTAGGGAGAGCTGTATGTTTACTGACGTTCAAAGGGTTCCTGCATTAGCTGCAGGCTCAGTGAAGGGTGTTACCGTGATTGCACATTGCTGTCAAAGGCAAGAGTGCCTGTTTTCAGGTTTTCAGGCTGTTTTCTGAAGACATTAACAGTTGCTGACTTGTCAAAAAAGTCCGTGGTGCAGCCTCAAGGGGTTTTGAAATCTGAGATGGAAAAAACACAGAGGGAAGTTCAAAGTGAGAAGACCCCAGAACTGCTATCTTGCTATGAGGCAGAGGCACGGTGATACACACTGGTGGGGACTGACTGATCAACAAACCAAAGAAGAACTGGGCTGGAGCCAGTGCAGGTTGTTTTAAATCCTTTTTCATCTCCTTCAAAGTAATATTTTCCCTTTTCTCCCTTCAACTCCTCATATCGCTCCTTGAAACAGAGTAGACAGGCATATGTCAGGAAGGAAGTAGGTGAAGTTCATCTATGAAGTGGTCCATGCTATGACCCAGAACTGGGTCAGAGCATGGACCCACTACCAAAAAATGGCAAACTCTCGTTCAGAGTAAATAAATAAATAGATTTATTATTGCGTCAGAAAGGGACCACTGTTGAAATGGAAGGTGGACAGGGCAGGATGCCCTCACTGCTGAAGGGAAAACAACCTGCACTTTACATCTCAGGAATTGCACTTGTTATCAGTTAAGGAGCTGGTGATGGTACAAAGTGGGCAGCTGTGAGGAATTTCTAACCAGAACAAAAGATTGAGTGTCCACAGCAACCCCTGAAAATGCCAGGGCACCACATATGTGGAGCAGGATTTGTTCAGGAAAGGCACCACGTTCAGAAAATGCTTATCTGTGAAGTGAGCACAGACTTAAAGAAAGAAGAACAAAAGGTGGTGGGTGCAGCAAATAATCAAAGGATAATGAAATTCCAAAGGGTAGCTCAGCATCCCCCAGAAAGGACCCCACTGCATTCAGAAAATACATCTCTGTGGCAGGGACTACAATGCAGTCTTTGGAGTAACTACAGACTGAGACATGAATAATGGAATAAAGAGAACAAATAAAAATGAAGCTTCAGGAAAGGAGTTGAAAATCTAAATTAGTCACTCTGGGCAGACTGCATCCTCCCTTCCCATAGGACACCATTCTTAGGGTGATCTTACTGAAGCCAACAGGGTGGCTGAGGAGTAAGAGGACTTGAAAGATGAAAAAGCAATTTAGAACATGGCCTTTGTTTAAGAGAAACAATGATAAGATGAACTGAAGCAAATCCAAGAAGTTTAAAAGTGATGAACACTCATCCAGTGAGAAATGTGTCAACAACCTTTTTCATCCTAAGCTAAGGATTTTTCCCCTGTGGTTTGGTGTATTTCCAACATGAAATACAACAAGAATAATAAACAGGAAACCTCAACAACTAATGGAGCTAATTTTTGGTGCTGATTTAGTTATTGATGTTTTTACACCACAAATATGAATCTAGTTTTTGGTGAGCCCAGCAGTTTAAGATGACTGATGCACATCTTTCAAATTAGCAAGGCTAAAGTTTCATTTCAGTTAGGTCAATCAAAGCTCAGATTCTACATGAAGACCCCCCTCCTCTGTTTTATGAGCTAAAGGAAGGAACAAAAGTGTGGGATTTGTCTTCCATATCTCCAGTCACAATGTTGACATACCCATCTGAGCTGGTTGTCTAACCTACATCATCAGTGGAAAGAGAAGAACACTTCTATAAATGTGATTTGTGCAATTTATTTAAAACCTCCTTAGTATGAGGTGAGTCACACCCTATAGATGACTACAAAGGGAGTCATGAGCCGTGTGGGCACTGAGCTTTCAGACAGTCAGCATTAGATGAGGTAAAGTTCACTTCTAGACTACAAAAACAGGGGGTTCTGTTGCCCAGATCTTTGGCTCACACAGCAGCAAAACTGTGTTTAAGGACTGCAAGGTTTCTACAAGCCTTTGTCAAGAATATGGTTGTAAATCTTTGGATCTGATATCTTTCCATAAATTCTGACCCAGCTGCTACCCAAAACCACTAGACCAAGCCTACTACACTAAACCAAGCCCATGGGGTACCAGCCATCCTCTCAGTCATGCCCAACATGGTGCAGAATCGAGTCACAGTCTGCTGCTGGTGGATGTGCTAAAAAGTTGTGATCCAAATGATTCCTACATGGCATGAAAATTTTCTGTCTAGCTTGTAGATAACAGAAAAGCCTCAAAAATTTTTTCAAGCTTTAAATGACTCTGTATTTTCATTTTAAAAAAACAAAGAGGAGAGTCCTGTGTTGCAAACCACCATGTTCTTGTGTTAGGAACAAGATCCATAAAGGAGACCTAGAGGGGTTAATTTACACTGTGCTCTGATCCCTCACTATTCAAAAGGGCATTTTGGCTACTGGATGTGAAAGAAAACCCATGTCTGTGGCTCGAGTAATTTGGCTTGGTCCTGGATAGAGATTTCCAGATAACATTACGTCCAAAAGGCTCAGACAAAGCCATTTACAGTGTTGCTCAGAATTGCTTATCTGTTGTTCAGGTGAATTTAAATTCTTGGTAAGGGCCTATATTTTCCCAGCCTGATTAATGAAGTGGGAACAGGAGCATTTCTTTCTAACCCAGACAGGAAAAATCTTGCTTTGAGTGTGGAGGTGCCACTGGGTCACACCTCTCCCCAGCTCACAAGGGCACTACACACACTCATCCTGCTCCCCGGGAGGTTACTTTGCCACCTGGGATTTCCTCAGCTCCCAGGAACATCTCAGGACCAGAAGAAAGTGCAGCAAGCTCTGGCTTTGCCTTTGCAGCACAAAGGGAAGTTGGCAAACAGTCCAGACAATCTAAATAAGAAAATAAAGTGTGAATCCCTCAGAGAAAGTTGAATATTCAGTTTTTTTCTGTATTCGTACTGCTCCATATGCAAGAGGGGAGAGGTTGGACGGAATGGGCTCTCATGAACTGTTTTTGTTGATTCTAAGTATCCTCCATTTCCCTAATCAGGAATTATTTGTTGAAAAGTTTTTAATAATTTTTCCTCTGTTATGAATAATTGCTTCTTTTATTGGGTAGTTGTACGTGTTTTAAATAGTCACAGGCTTTCTATCAGAAAACCTCAGGACAAGTTCCAGCTTGGAAAGGTCTCATGCTTGTTCAGAGTCAGACCAGGAAAGCTTCCATACTCCCCTTCCTGGAGCGGTCATTCACTCCCTTTCCTGGATGCTTTTAGTCTGCCACAATGTGAGACTGAAAGGAAAGAAGCAATCTTGGTTTGCTTTTTATCATTTGTAAGATAAGCAAAATGTGTCCTGTCTCACTGCACTGCTGATGTATTCTATCACAAATGAATGTGTGACAACCATTTACCAAAAGAAATATGTATGTTTTCCCTTTTTTACGTGTGAACACTTCAGAGTACCTGAAGTTTAATTAAGTGGTTATTGCTTTTAATGTGAATACCTGCCTCACAGCAGCAGTGTGATGGCTCAGATCAGAAGCCAGTGAGAGGGGAAAACACTCATGAAAAATGAAACCCACTTCCCCCTTATCACTGAGCCACCATCCAATCTCGCTGCAGGCGCTGCAATTTTTTGTTCCTTGTTTGCTTCTAAGGATACACATAACATACAGGGTGTTGGTTTACTGGCTTGAAATTGTGAAATGCTGAGGATGTTTTTATGCATAGAAATGTATCTTGTGAATGCCCAGAAAATATTCCTTAACAATCCTCTTTTGATCTGGTGTGACATGCTGGACTTTACACCTGCTTTCTGGCTCAACTCACACGCTCTCCTCTGGCTGTCAATACTATCTTAATCCCTGTGTTCCTGCCTTCCTTTTCTCATGGGATACAAGGAAATCTTCCCAATTATTTGCCTTTGCAATGGCTGCAGAAGGAGATGAAATTCCACACAGTTTTTAATGGAGATATTTTCCGTTCATGTTGCATTTAGAGGAGCATGTAGTGGCAGGACAAAGGGAAGTGGCTTTAAACTTAAAGGGGGCAGGTTTAGATTGGATATCAGGAGGAAATTCTTTATTGTGAGGGTGGTGAGACACAGGAACAGGTTGCCCAGAGGAGCTGTGGGTCCCTCATCCTTGGAACTGTTCAAGGCCAGGTTGGACGGAGCTCTGAGCAACCTGGGGTAGTGGAAGGTGTCCCTGCCCATGGCAGGCGGTAGAACTGGATGAGCTTTGAGGTCCCTTCCAACCCAGGGCATTCTAAGACTCTCTGAGCAAAAAGTACCCAAACCAGATATTGAGGCTTCAGACCTTCACCCCAAACAAAAGACAGCTCCAGTAGAGTGGAACTGGAAGCTCACCTGAGGTCTTCCATGTTCTTCATTGTTCCAACAGGAGGGAAATGGCCCGGAGCACCTCTACATCTCTGGGTCTTGAGCAAAGACCAGCGGGCTTGGGCTGAACTATGACTGTACACAATATAATTAAGCAGACTTTTCAGGATTTCCTTTCCTTTCTGTGCAACCCCCTCAAGGGAAAGAGCAGTGTCACTGCATCTCATCAAGGTGTACATGAGCAGAGTATTGTTTATGGCAACTGAGAGGGAAATAAGATCCTGGCAGCTGACTGCCATTCCCTTTCCATTCACAAGCAGCAGCAGTGCCCATGAAGACATCATTGTAAAGTCAGTTTTGATAATACATAATTCAGTGCCTTCAATTTGGCCCTCAAGGCAACTGTGGTATTTTATATAATGGCTTTACTCACGAGGGGGAAATTAATTGCATCTTCCTGGCTGGTTGCTCAGAGCTACAACTTCATGTGCACAAGGCAGACTCCCCTTAGGAGTCCTGATTTTTGTCAGAACAATCTGAAATTGTCTCCGTGTCATTTATTATTACAACAACAACAACAGAGCAGCCTATATAAAATACAAATCTAGGTCCATTTAAAACCCATACACTTTATGGCTGCTATGAACAGCATGTTTTAATGAAAGTCAAGGAAGAATAGATGTCTGTGAAATTTGCCTGGTGTAATTTTGGGACACTTGGCTATGGATAGGAAATGCTTGGAGGAAAGCAATTGTGGACATATTGCAAATGGATATCTTCTTATTTATTCATTCATGCTTTCATTTGGCCCTTGGGGCTTGTAGAGAAATTAAAATGGCAAAAGCAGAACAGGATGACTCCAGTAACCCCTGCTGTCCAAGCTGTCATGTATCAATAAAGCCACTCACCTAACAATGGATTGTTCACATCAATGTTCCCTGCTGTCCACGCAAAGAATCATTATCCAGCCTGTCTGGAAAGCTCAGTGAGGTGAGCATCCATAGTCATGGGGATTTGAAGTTCAACAGAATAAAGCAGAAAGTTTCTAAAGAATGATTACATATTTATTATAGCATCATCTCACACTGGAGCCCTAATTGCAGACGGGCTCCCTCTGTGCTGGACAAGCACAGAAAGAATAAAAATTCTCTTTGCTTCGGGCCTGTGACAAAGCTGTTGCAGCTGCCTGTTACTTCTTTACAGAAGTTTTAGAGAGGTGTTGAACTGCCCCAAAATCATCCCCCACGCTTGACCCTGATATGGGGTTTATGTGGACGCTTGTCCATGTCTTGCATTGATGGAGCCTGGTCCAATCCTTTCTACCACTCAAGGTACTACCAAATCTCAGTGATTTTACCCCAAAAACTTCACCTCAGTGTTTCCCAGTCATGAACAAACCTTTGACCCCTTGAGTGGCTGCAAATTCATCTTCCATCCTTTGATTTTCTCATCTCTGCAGTGCCATGTTGAACATCTCACATGTTTAGGTCAGTATTTCCTTGGGACACGTAAGGCACTGGTGCTACATCATGAGATGCGAGAATTTTGGTATTTTAGAGGCAATTCCTTGTAACAAAGTGTGTCTCTGCACTCCTGGCACAGATGCACTAAGTTGCATCTGTCCAGCACTGGAAATAGCTCAGAAAATCCAAAAGTTTCTGACAGGAATTGAGTCTTTCAGGGGTTTCACAGAGGAAAAAAACAGAAGAGGCAGCCTAGAAAGGAAGAAAGCTCAGTTTCCTATGAAGTTCAGTAGTGGAAGTGCCTTCATGAAACATTCATGCCCACTTTGAATATTATATAAGAACTGTTAGGGAATGATTCATGCCGTGTGTCATTTACTCACCAAGTGCACAGATTGTTTATAAATATGTTATAGTCTATCTTTGGAAATATAAACGACTGTAATTAAAGACTCCTGTTTTTAAGCCTGGTGAAGTCAGTTAACTGTGGATAATGGTTACTGAATGCTGTTTTAAAATACCATCTGAAAGATCTTTACATATTCATGGGGTTGTTGCTTATACTTTGCTGTTGGGGACTGCAATTTGTTTTTCCAGATAGGGTGTTAGAGAAGGGCTTTAGATCAAGGGTACAGCTTAAAATGCGCACTAGTTGGAAATCTCAACTTCAATTTTTGTTGATTACAGTGGGCCAAATCCTCTCTTGGTGTAAATCTTCTTATTTAGCTCTCTATATTGAAGAATTTAACCTGATCTTCCTGTTCTCATTTGGCTTTTGTTATTTAGTTGTGCATTCCGGCAAATGAGCCCTAATGTTAAAGACATGGAAAAGTGCTTTTCTCTAACTTCTGTTTTCAGTTGCACCTGGATTTAACACTATTAGTTGTGAAAGCTGGGATCATCCAGGTAGCTCTCTTTCAGACAGAGTTATTTTGAAAAGCCTAAACAAATTTACCAAGATTCTCTTAAGCAGAATGGAAAGAAAATTCACTGCTATTCATTTTTCCATGTGCTTCTGATTGGAAATTGGATTTGAAAGGTGATAGAGGGAGAGCACTTATCTTAGCAGAATGCTTCAAACTTTGAATATCTTCTTCAGTGCACAAGGCCTGGACCAAACTCACCTTCCTGAAGACTACACAGGCAGGACCATGGATAAAAGAGTCATATTCTTCTTTTCCTCATTGAAGTCACATCCCCGCCCCCAGATGATACTCAGTGTTGTGTATTTCATGGGACTTCTTATTGTCATTCGTGACAGTTCTCATGTCTTGGATCCAGTGGCAGTGGCTTGTGAGCACTAAAAATCTGTTTCAAGCCCTGATGGCCCAAATAAGAAGTGGTTAGAGCTGCCTGCAGCAGGTTTACTTTGTATTTCCCTTTTCTTTTTGGTTTATTTTCATCAATTAAAGAAAAGGAGAGGGAAGTGTGAGGAATACTCAAGCTTAAATCTGGTTTTGAAATACAAAACATGAGCAGCAAAACCAGGTAAATGGCAAAATTGTGCTTGGTCTCCAATGAAAAACATAAATCAGGAGAGCAACTCTCCAGATTTAGGCCAGGACGAGTGGGAATGTAAAATCCATGCAGAAAAGGGAGAGAGGACAAGTACTGCAGGGCCTGGCTGGTGAGAGGCACCAGAGGTGGGCAGGGAGGCACATTTCAGCTTTTTGCCCTGAGCCCAAGCTGCAGCGCTGGAAGAGGAGTTTGCAGGAGGAAATTAAGGTCAGTAATGCTTCCTGGTTCCTCCCTGCCACAAGCCCAGCTACACTGGCAGCCACATCCAAGGGTGGAAATCCCTCAGCAGAGCTTCTCTGCATCCCATTCCAGCAGCCACCATTTCCTGTGCTGACCATCCCCTCTGGGCAGCTGAGGCCAAGGATGTGTGCACAATGGCAATCAGTCAAAGAGAAGAGATTGCAATTTAATTTCATTTCAACCTCTCACCCGAGCTGTTAGCGCTTGGGAAAGGCTTTTAATAAAATGGGACAAGCGGTGATCTCATTTGCCGTAACTAACACTGTCTTTACAGATGCACCATCTGATTCCAGGCACAGAAGAACAGAGGATTATTGGATTAATTCTAATCTCATAATTGATTCATTCTGGGTTTAGTCTGCTTGTAAAGCAGGATAAGATCTTAATATTGTGCATTCAGCACAACAACCACTTGCCTTTCAGAGCAGCCTCTAATTTCTGTGAGTGATTAGCTCATACCACATCCCCAGTTTGGCACAGACCCAATCTAAGGGGATATTTGGAGCAGCATCCAGACTTCACAGCTGGCTCTTATCTAAAGAAGTGGCCTGGCTATTTTCCAGAGCATTTACCATTCAAGCAATATTAAACTCCAGAGCTGGACACAAGTATGAGTTTAATAATTTACCAAAAAAAAGGAGATATTGTCCCAATAGGGGTTACAACTGCATAGCTGATTTGACACAGGGAACAGGGAAGAAACAATGCAGTCAAAGATGTGATGGGGAACATAATACTTATATTCCATATCAATGCCAGGCCTGGAGTTAGACCATGGGAACAGACACATTGATTGCTCTCAAGGTTGGGACCTGGACACGGTTAATGGTTATCTTGGTATTACTGATGATGTGGAAAATGTTTCTAGCTGCTCAGAGAAGCTCTGCTGTCAGTGTGCACAGTCAGGGCATGGCCTGGGGGCATGTTGCTGTGAAGTGACTCCTGTCTCACTGTTCCACATCTACTATCCACCTGAGAACCTCTCATCTCAGCAGCTTGACACATCTCGAGGGAAGGATGAGCAAGATCAACTGTCAAAACCTATTCCTGTAAGACATTTCAATCGGCCTGACATCCACAGCACTCTTGTCTCTGTCTGCAGCCTCTGTTCTGCAGTTTTTCCATTAAGATTTTAAGCCTTTTGAGAAAGGGAATACATATGTCAGTCTGCTTTTACAACACCCACCCAAAGCCTTTCTCAGAACTAAAATCCTTCCAGCCATGGGTTTCGGCCTCAATGAGTGAAGAAGATTGAAGTTTGCTCAGGGCTAAGTCCCAGGTAAGATGTGCAGAGGGGAACAGTGTCTGTGTGCAGTGAGACATTTGGGCCTTATCTTGGCAAGCAGTAACATCTCAAGCTGCCCCCACAGATGTGCTTGATATCATTGGCAGTGCCTTGTGCATGTTCATGGACTGACAAGTCCTGAATCCTCCAGCTTAATCAGACATGGGAACTGACATAGCCTTTTGCCTGGACCAGCAGTGACTTCCCTGATGGGAACAAAAGTTGAGAACTTGTGTAGGTGGTGCTGGTGGGAGTGGGTGGCTGGTGAGATAATCAGGTAAGGTAAAAACTCTGCTATTGCTGATTATTCAGCGCATCTGATATCCAGGCTCACCGCAGGCTGATATCTGCCACACCCACATCTGAATTCATGAACTCAACCTCATCCTGAAGTTCTGCAGCAGGTCCTTGACTGCTGTTGTTATGGGAGGACATCCATGTGACTCAAGGACTTTGCAGTAACAAGAGGCAGCAACTGCCATGGGGAATCTCAGTTTCAACAGGAGTCATAGTGAGACCCCCAAAAAGGACAAATAGTGCAACAAGTTTGTGAATGAAAGTAATATCAGGGTGACAAAAATGCAGTTGTCATGTCTGCTGCCTGCTCCCAGGTCATCTGCTCTGTATCTCTTGAGAGCAGGGGTGATTTCTGACTGGTTTTTTATGGATCCTACACCCAGAAATTAAGTGGAAACCACTATCCAACCTCCTCCTTCTTCCCAGCTTGCTGCAGAACCACACATCTGTGTGTTTTTGTGAAGATGTCTGGGCCTTGGAATGATCAGAAACATGAAGACTGTGAAGAGCCTAAACCTGGGTGGAGGAGGAGGAAGTGAGTACACCAATGGTCTGTGCTGTTGTTCCTCTCATGAAAAGAGCCTCAGGAAATGGCCTTAGAGACACCAGCCTGTCTAGTGGAGAGACAAAAGAAGGGGCTTCCCCTGACCCATAGCTCCTGAATTCTTACTGCCAACAGGATCAGGATACCTGAGAGCATCCAGAGCCTCTTCTTCCATCTCTCATGCTTATGAAATGGTATCTTCCATCAAGCCCAACTGGGTTACACACATCCCTGTGAAGGAACCAGTGTCCCTGAGGCTTCAAGGGCTAAGATCACCCCAAATGTTTGCTGTGGAATAGAATTATTTCAAACCTCCATTCACGTCCTGGCTGTGCCTGCACCATTCCTTTGTCTTCTCTTCATCTTTGCCTACATCCCTCCAAGGTGAACTACCTTTCAGAATCACAGAATCACTAGGATGGAAGAGACCTTCAAGATTATCAAGTCCAACTTTGCTCAGCTGTCATTGGCACCAAATTTTCTACCCCCTGCTTTAATAAAATCACCCTGGCCCCTGCTGCCCTTCCTCAAATAGATTACTCCAGTATTTAAATTATTGTGCTGGTAATTAGAAATGTTGGTGAATGAATAGCAGCTTAATTTAAAGAGAGGCCACAGGAATATCTTCACCCTCAGATACATCCCTAAGCACTTTAATTGCTCCTGAAATGCTGCTCAAGGCCAGCAAGAGGACCATCAGTTGCTATGAGATGGCTTTTGAAAAGATGGAGTATGCCTAGCATGGGAGAGGACTAAGTGGAGATGTTATTTCTGTCTTTTTTAGTATCCACAGAAGAAGAAGGAGAAATAGAAAGGGAACAGCTCTTCCCACACTCAGCCTCTACACCCTCAAAAATAACACCTGAATTCAAGCAACAAGCCTTTTAAGGGCTCCATTGTGGTTCTCGCCTAATTTCTGACTGTAGGATTCATAAGCTAGTCAGGAAAGAATCTGAAAACTGGAGAGGGGTGCTTAGTATAAAATAAGTGGGGTTGGAAGGCAGACATGGTGTACCTGTCTCCCAGTAAGTCTTATTGCCAGCTGGAACAGCATCAAACCAGAGTACTCCCATGGGCATTGCTGCTCCCCTGTGGCCCATCCATCTACCTGGATACCTCACCTCACTGGGTGGGAGGTTTTAGAGGCTTTGTCTTGTTAGAAACAGAATGTACATGAACCAGAGAGAGCTGCCAGCTTCCAAGGAATTTCAATTTTCAGGGGATGATCTAAACCAAAAAGGAAGCCAATGAGGTCTTTTACAAAAAGATTTTTTGCTTTTCTTTCCATGTAACATTTCCCTAAAAGCAGTGCTTTTTGGACAATTGTGCTATAAACCTCAGAAGAATTGCAGGTGGAATGAAACATTGCAATACTATAAAAATTAATTCTTATTATTTGACTTTAATATTACTCCAACTGTGATTTGCTGTAGGAAATTTATGCAGGAGATGTGGCTGCAAATCACACAGATTCTTTTCACTGCTGAGGGTTCAGTGCAAAGTTTAAATGGCATCTTCAGTGCTGATATCCTGGGCCAGAGCAACCTAATTCTTATTGACAATAGTCTTGTGTTGCTCGTGGTACTTTTGCAGCATGGCAATGCATCCTTAGTGCTGAGAAGAGCAGTGGGGTTTGGGGTGTGTCCCCTTTGTACCTACTCCAAGACAGGAAGGACCTCACTAGATAGGAACCAAGAAGGGGGAAAAAATCAACCTGATTTTAATAGAGATATAAATTTTGGCCTCTAAGAAGACCCCCAGTGTATTTCAGGCTGTCTCTGAGTAAATTCCTGGTCTCCTTGAAGCTGTAGGAGCATTGTCAGGGACTGCAGGACAGGTAACAATGTGAACCTGAGAGGTTCAACCTAAGAATCTCCTCACAGAGGTTTGACACAACTGCATAGACATAATCCTACTGTGCTTCAGCATGAGAAAATGAATTATTTGAACTTATAAAGTGTTCATGGAAATAGATTCATCCCAGCCAGCATCAACACAGAATGGATCCATTAAAGACACTGCCTTCAAATGACTTTAACTCTTTGCCCAGCCCCAGATATGTCCTTAGCACATCTGCAAAGATTTGTTGCTGTTGTCCTTTGATCAGGACAATTTTTATGAGTGTTTCTCCATGGAGTCTGAACATCAGCCAAGTAACAAACACTAAGCATGTGTGACTGCAACGTGTCTTGCCATTTAGATGATGCTACTTCAGACACAAAGGCAAGAGTAAAGATAGGGAATGTGTCCCAGATGGCAAATATTGGCAGCAACCTTGTAACTTGGACAAAGAGTATTGTCTTTTTGTTACTACCCATGCAGTGAATATAAAGGCCATGGGTACAATACTAACCCTTGATCTTGCATAAACTTCTGAACATGAGTAATTGAATACACAAATATATCCTAATTAACCCCTGATTACCTGCAGCTCTCAGATAACAGCAGTCCCTTATGTTGGCTCTGTAGCTGCACATCAGATAAATAACAGAGCACAAGTGGGTTAGGGACAAGAGATATGAGACTGCATCAGATCATGTAGGAAATTGGTGCTCAAACTTTGAGAATTCCCACATGGGTGGACTTGCTGGGAAGAGCTATTTCTGGGAGGGCTCGTATGCACTAACAAGAAATAAGATCTCTGCCATAGAGGCCACATCTGCCACTTTACATGCAACACACATGTGATTGTGTGCATCTGACCCAATGACTGGAAATGCTTCAAGGTCCCCACAAACGTGTGGGGAGAAATGACTCAAAAGGTCCCGACTGAAAAATAGGTCACCAGCCAGGCTCAGTTTCTGTGAAAATTTCAAGGTAAGTTTACACTTTCAGAGACAAAGATCACAGTTTTAAAGACAAATGGGTTCATTTGTAGGTTAGTCCAATCCCCTCAGTGCAGTGAGGATGTTCTGTTTCTACCATGGATGATGCAGTTGGGTAGAAGGAAGACAAATCCAAGGATTACCATAGTGGCTTTGTATGGGGATAGACATCTTCAAATCCCTTCTTGACTGTAGATGCCTTGGGAAATTCACTTAGTCTCACATCCACAGAGATATTCTTCATCCAGCTCCTGTAGAAACAACATGGACTGCATGTAGGAATGTATCTGTCTTGTCATCAAAGACTTGGATGTCTTTGTTGAATGGAGCTTCAGACTTTGGAAGACATGTTCATAATTTTAAAATGGCCATCTTTTTTGTAAATTGAAGATCAGACATGAAAAAATGGTATTACTGAACAGAGAGTGACCAGGCAGAAGAATAATGGGAATTATTATAGTAACCATGGCACAGAGTAATTCCTGAAACAGGCCAAACCTCAGAATATCCAAACTGCTTTTAGGATTTCCTATCAAATGTCTTTACTTTGTTGAGGAAAATCCCTGTTTGCCTTTGAGTGAAATAATTGAACTGTTTTTGTGAGAACAACATAGCCAGGCCTTATCAGAAGCAGCGCTTTGAGTCTTGAAATCAGGAAATGTTTTCCTGATTTTTAACTGTTTTGGTGGGACCACTCCCCAAAACTTTTCCATTCCTCAATTACCAAAGCTGTAAAAAAAAATACTGAATCATGAAAAATCCCTGTAAGAGAAAGTCCATGATTCTGCATTTTACATCTCTTCATATAAGCAGTTGTGGATATTTCTTCTATGGCACATCCTTCAGAGAGAGGGAAACAAAAGTTTCTTTTTTTGTGAGAAGGAAACTTTAGAGTTCTTTTATTGTGGTCCCTTTCTGTTCGTGATTTTATTTACCCTTTTCTGAAGGCAGACTTCATGTGTGGGGTAGAAGACAGAATTATGGGGAGCGTTTTGGGCTCTGTATTTAGTCATGTGCCATTGGAGTCATCAGCTCCTTCCTGCCTATCTGGGTAGTAACTGAAATCCTTTGATTTTTAGTGAAAAGGGTTTAGTGCATTGATCCAGTTTTCAGTGGACAAAAGTCATTACTTCTGAATTTAAGGCATCACAGCTGCTCTGTCTGCCAGTGGCCCAATACTGAGAGCTGCCATTAAGTGACTGTGGAAACTGATTTGTCACTGCCACAGCTGGGTCAGAGCAGCACTGAAGTGTGGATCTCCAAGGTGAGCAGAGGGACTTGAAAGCCCCATTTAAAGAGCATATTCCAAGCACAGTTAGGGACTCAGATATGAGTCAGAGTTACTTTGCAGTCACAGAGAAAAGCATTTGTCTGAGCAACGCAGTGTTCTGGTAGCTGTGGGAAGCTTCAAATCCTCAACTCAAGCCTGTTTGATAAATGCTTTCTGTGGCGATAATAAGATTTCTCACCTCACAAATACCATCATTGTTTAATCCTCACACATGTAAATATTAGATCTTTTTCTCCCAATTGAATGGAAGCTTTATAAGGACGAAAAGCAAATTCATACGCACGTGGCATCCAGAAAGAATCACTGCATGAATTATTAAAAGCCAGCATTCAAACCCTTCCCTTTCTGGGAGTAAAGGGTTGCTAAGGTGTACATTCCTCATAAAGCCCAATTTGAAATTAAAGAAAAGCTTATATCCATTTTGGCATTTATCTATCTACCTCTTCATTATCCATCTGGTTAGGATTCTTTTAGGCTTTTGAACTCAAGGTTAAATCTAACCCCTTTAGAGATAATAGGGTTGAGCCATCAGAGCCAAAAGGATTAAAAAGACATCCTTAGTGATTTTCCTGTGAGTTTACACAGCTACCCAGACCCAGCACTTAGTAATAGTTCAGCAAATTCAGAAATTCTAGGAACGAGCATTCCAAATTGTAAACAATGGAATAGAAAAGCTGCTTCATTTGCCTTCACTTTTTGGACAAATTCTGCTAGGATGTATGTGGAGGTGGTCATGCAAAGCATACAGTTCCTCTCTCTTTGCCATGTCACTCTGATCATTTGCAGAATGAAGAGAAGGGATGGGTATTTTGGGTGGTTGCAGCCATCCAGGTTTGCTGCCTGGGGTTGACTCTGCATCAAGAAAACACCGGGGAATATTTGGATGCTTTGGTTGACATTTAACTCAAGAAAGAACCACAGATTTCATTGTAAGGCTATAGAAATCAGTGAAAATGTCCACCTTCCCTTTCTGGATTTTAGATAAGTTATAGTTTTATTTCATCTGCACACAGATGTTGAATCCTCCTCCAGCCCAGGGCTGTGGTCTTCCACAGTGCAAGGCAGGATGAGCAGTCAAAAAAACTGCACACCTGAATCAAAAATACCCTGGAGTCCTTTTCTTTCTGCCTTGAGTGGACTCCAGAACATCTTTGGGAGATGTGTCATTGCTGCAGCTCTGACTGTGAGCAAAGATCACTTTGATTCTGTGTTGAAGCTGCCATTTGTCAGGGATACCCAAGCAAGAAGGTCTGGCAAATACATACACAGCTTTGCTTTGGAGACAACAAATGAAAAATGAGCCACTGAGTGTCTGGCTTGTGGCATTCAAACACACACCACTTCATCCTTTGGACTGGTGTCAAAATAGCATCTCAGCTGAGCCAAGAATGCCACATTCAGCTTCCAAATGGCAGGAAACCCCTGTAGGCCACACTGCAAGACAGGGGTGCAAAGTCTCAGTGTCTCCAGAAATACCAATGTACACTCATGCACTGAGAATAGGTCCTGCCCAAATTAGCCAGGGAAAACATCAATAAAAATTATATCCAGAGTATTTCATTCTTCTAGAGATGGAAACCCACTCCTATTTCCACCTCTTCTTAGATCAGCCCTCTCCACCATGTGCTGTCCTCCTACTTTTTTTGTTTCCATTCTCACTGTTTCCTCAAATTAGGACACTTTCTTCATACTTGTTCTCCTTGTCCCAAACATTTAGGCTTATTTTCCCTAAAAACAAGTCCCTGGAAGGACTGATGTCACCACAGAGCATGGATCTGACCCTCTTTACATACTTTAATCAGACCAGCCTACAGCCCTTGGCAAACTGGCCCATCTCCCCAGCACACAGAATAATTAATGGCAGTATTGCTCTTCATTGCACTTCCCGGGATTCAGTTGGCATTCCAGAGCCTCTGTTATCAGACAATTACAATTTAATTGTCTCAGCACACACACTTTTATTTAAAAACCCTCTCTGATTATTGCATTTGCATGTTGTCTATAATTTGCTTTCAGAAAGGAAAAAAGACATCAAGAACAACATTCAATCTGAAGGCACATTTCTAAGACATTTATAGCAGGCTACTAAATGCTTAAAGAGGAGTTGAAATTACTAGTGTATTAGAACAGCTTAAATGGTAGAGTCTGTAAAAAATGATTGAAACACATTTAAAAAAACCTCAACAGATTATTTAAACAAGCTTTTCACAAAGGTAGCATCCAGTTAATTTTTAATTATTTTCCATTGCATTGAAATGCATAAGAATACAAATTACCTTTTTTTCTTTATTCTGCAGAAATGCCCCTGTGGGATATTTAGTGTTGCTGTCTCTACATTCTTGTCTGTGGATAAAGAAGACCTGGAGGGTTTTACATCTCCTGCAGCTTGTTAGGGATGGGATTCCATGGAATGCTTTTTATTCCCCAGAAGTTGTTCCTTCTCTGCTCTTCTGTAAGGAGAACTCATGTTTTACCCCGAGGCGTATAGGAGTGCAGGGAAACCTACTGAGTAGAAGCAAATAATGTTCTAGTTCACCCCCAAAGGCAGTGTTACAGCAATTAGGAAGTGACTCTATTGCTTATTTGAAATAAAAATTGTAGTGAAATTTGCATGCATTTAAGCGTTTCTAGTCAAGAAGGTTATTCCAGCACCTTACACCCATCTGCAGTATCTGTCACTTGCTCATAACATCAGCATTATACAAACCAGAAGAGCATTTCAGACTGCTATCAGCTGGCCTTTTGAAAAGGCAACCTCCAGACCAAGTGAGATCAATTTGATTTAAAAATATACAAAGTAGGTTTTGGTCAAAATGCTTCCAGGATGTGCAGTAAAAAAACCCTGGGAGCTGCCTGTGAGGTTTCTGTATCCGATGCTTTTGGGTTTGTGCCTTTGTTTCCCCTCTGTAAATCAATCCTCCGCCTCAAGGATATTATCATCCAGAGCTCAGCTGACTCTTGGATTGTGAAGGGGTTGTTTTGTAAGCACTGCAGAATCAAGTTATTCTGTGGCAAGTTAAAAGAGATGCTATTGCAACTATTAGTTAGGATTTTGTGAAAACTGTTGGTCCTTCCACAAAGTTGCTCATGGATTCAGAGGATGCCTCCTCCCAGCACAGTTAGGAAGATGAGTTGGTTGGTGAGGGGGTGGGGGTGGGAATCCAAGGGTAGGAGAAGTTTAATCATCTTTTCCCAAATTTGTTTTCACTAGCCAGAGGATTTTGTAGATAGGAGATGATAAATCCCTAGCAACACAAACCCCTGACAGATGGTGTTAAATGGTTTTGAGAATATTTCAAAATCTGCCCTACTTTTTATTCCCCAAATGTTGTTCCCTCTCTGCTTTTTTTTTTAATACAGAATTTTCCTTCACTGTCTCCCACATTCTCATTTGTGTTATAATTTATGCTTCCTTATGCTCCAAACCAGAATCCAAATCACCAATTTAAATGGAGAAACAACCTGCTGAATTTTAAAGCCAGTTCTTTTCCTCCTGTTGAGCTGGGTATCCAGTCTGAGAGGAAGAAGGGTGTGTCAGGCTGATCAGAATTTACTTCCCATTCTCCAGGAAGGATTGTCTGGGTACAGCACATGTAAATCAAGGGAGAACTTGCAACCAGTCCCATTCTACAGAGAAACCAGCAAATTCTCTTTTCACATGAACTTTGTTGAGTAAAAACTTTGTCTCCTTGGTTTACTAGAATGGGAATCCTATGTGTAATTCCACGGAGCATTGTAGGACAAGGAATGGCCCCTTAATGTGGTGCAAAAAAAAAAAAAGAAAATGTGAGGTTAAAAATTGTGGGGAGAATCAGATTTTACAGTTTACTTTAGAAGGGGTTGGTGTTTAGGAAGCCGCTGGGTCAGCCCCCTGAGAGGAACTTCATGGGTTCCAGCTTTCTTTGGGATCTAGATGCCACCTCCTTCTTGCAGGCAGGGCCA
>VWYI01045479.1:0-14109 GCA_013399455.1 Anthoscopus minutus
GATCTTGTGACAGGGATCTCAAGTGCCTCACTTTTGTGCCGTCTAGAATTGTAGCTTCTCTTGCGGCGTTCCCAAGATGGACCAACTAACTAATTATGGATTCACCAGGTCGTCGGGTGTAATCCTTTCTTAGGCCACGGAGGTCTTTCAGGTAATAGGACTCAACATTGGCTTCTGATCTTGTGTCAGTTGCTGGCCTTGAGGGTCCTTCCCCTGCACCACCATTATCATCATCATCATCATCATTCACTGGCCGATTAGTTTTGGTTTTGTGTTTCATGCCTCTTGTGGTAGGAGTGACAACCATTGGTTTAGGTTCACTGTCTGGTTTAGCTGCTGGCTTGGGCTCACTGTCTGGTTTAGCTGCAGCTTGAGTGACTGGGGTAGCTGCTGATTTATCTCCCTGCTTTGCTGCTTCTAGCTGCTGCTTTACAGAATTTAGCAGTGTCCGATAAGCATATGCCAGGGCCCAGCTTATTGCAATGAGCTTTTTCTCCTTAGAATCATCATGGCATTTCCTTTTAGGTATTTCTCCACCTCAACTGGGTTCTGAATTTGTTCACATGGAAAATCTCAGGCTATAGGATCAGAAAATTTCTTCAGGGTTTGGCCCATACTCTCTCATTCTCTACACCACTCAGGATTTTCCACATCTGCGTCTACTGCTGGGTCAGGAGTCTTATCAGCTCCCTTGGACATCTCAGCTCTCACTCTAGAGAAGTTACCAGCTGAAATACCAGGAAAGTGGTATCCTTAACACTCAGGGGAAACTGAACATTCTCAAAGAGTGACATAGCAGACTCAAAGGAGAAGAAAAGAAAGGCTGGAAAACTTCACCCCCTCCTCCCCCTCTAACAAACTGGGTACAATTATTAATAAACTTTCAAAACATGCTACTGGGACTGAGATGTAGGGTAGGATGAAGAAACCATAAACCAAATATACCAGGCATAAACTTTAGTACTTCCATAAACTTCTTGTAAATTATTATCACTAAACTTAGCACAATGATCCGTGCCCCTCTACTGTAGAAACTATATCTTAGGGGCAATACTGGAACTATCTCCAGAAAAGAACTTAGGAATCCAAAAAGTATCAAAGCCTCAAAAAAGCTTAGGGACCAGAACAACTTGAAGGCTTTCATCTCGAGAGAAATTATGAACTCAAACAACATGGCTGCTGACTGCTTTATCTCAATACAGAGTAAGTACAACTAAAATGCAATCAGCACAGATTTTTCCACTTTCGTGCCCGACGTTGGGTGCCAAAAGTAAATAGTTGTCCTGGTTGAGGACAAATTTGAAAGGAAATTTCTAAATGGGCTCTCTTTAGGAAAAAAAAGAAACAGATTCAAGCTGCCCCTCCCCTAACTGGTTCGGGACAAAAATTTCCTTGAAAGAAAGTGGAAAAAGCTGTTTATTTAACAAGCAAAATATCCACAAGCATAAAAATGGAATAATATTAAACAATGAAACTTCTCGCTGTTCAAAGAGATGGCAAATCCAGGAAAGTCCTTGCTGTGAGGTGCAGCTTGGCTCGCTCAGTCTCTTATCAATCTCTCAGGCGCCGGAGAGTGCCGAGGCCCAGGCCCCGGTGGGCCACAGGCGTGAGCTCCTGGGGTGTTCTGGGTTTCCGGTCCAGAGCAGGTTTGAACAGATCCAAGGAAAAAGAAAATAGGAGACCACAGTCCAGGGAACTTCCCTGCCCCAGCTAGCTAAAACTAACTAAAAGCAAAGGAGAGCTCTGTCCCGCTCTCTGTCTGTGCTGCAGACAATACAGTCTGGAGAGAGCTGTGGGGGAGTGAAGGCTGTTTTTGAAAACAAACTGCAGCTTCTTCTTTCTCTTCTTCGCTCTCAGAATCAGTCTTAAAGGTGCAGAACTTAATATGTAACATAAACAGAACACACGACTGGGGATACAGGCATCATAAAGTCAGCCCAGGACACCATGCCTAGCAGGTGCCCAGACCCTGAAACATATAGGATGGCTAGAGAGTAATTCAGAAATTTTCTACATGTCAGGGAAGAGTAGCACTGGTGGAGTTAGCATTTTCAGTCAGATACTTTTTAGAGGGGTCTTTTCATGTTCACTGACCTATGTGACTTTTCTTGCCTAAAGAAAATGGATTCCACATTCTTTTGTTACCTCAAAACACTTTAATTCCTTTCATCCCAAAGTACACTGGGATATGCAGAGCACTTTACCTATAATGATTTGGCTATAATTACATATTACCCTTTGGTTTTATTGATTTGGTTTTCTGTCTGGCATCCTGCAGCACTTTTGGCTGCTGGTTTTCTTGTCCTAACAGTCAGTGTTGCCCTTTTTATTATCAAGGACCATTTGGGTTCCCTGACTTTTAGGATATTTTACTGTAACTGTTAGCTTTGTTATCCTCAAGTCATCTGTATTTTGTGGGAATTCCTCCTTTTACTGACTATATATCTTGTTAAAGCTTTTTTATTTCTTTAGCCTTTTGAAGTTCTTTCTGCATGTTACTTCCTGTTGCCTCTCTAGTTTACTGCTGCAGGAATTGTAACATCATTGCAATCACTGAGTGAGATTTATGTGCTATGTCTATTCTCTTTTCCTCTTTTCTATTAATTTTGGAGGGAAAGAGTTAAATATTCATTTCTGTTTCACCTCTGGCAAGGGTCACATTTTTCAACGTTGATTCTGCAGATGATATTTTGCATATTGCATATCCAATCATCCTCTTCATGAACTGAGCCTTTATCTTTAGGATGATAGAAGAGAAGCAACCATGCCAGTCTGCTAATTAAGTTAAGGGCAAGAATCTGTAATAGCTGGCTTATGTATCATATTGTGATGCATCTTATTGTGCTCTAGGGACATTCTTTATTCAGACAGTCAGAGTAGGTGAATCAATAAGTACTCTACCTTTTAAAATATATACTATACAAGAAAACATTTTGTGTAGCTGTAGGTAGATTAAAAAGCAGCATGATACAAATGGAGCAAAAGAGATTATGCAGGACCTAATGTGATTTTGCAGCTACTTAACTAATCATATGAAATAAAAATATGTCGTGCAGTTTAGGTATTTTGCCAAGTTTTCAGCCTGGTACAACATCTTTGAATCCAAGGAATGTGACATAGGATAAGGTGAGATTTTCTAGAATGCCAGGGCCCTTGGTAGGAGACAGTGTTTTTGTTTAGATCTTGTGACAGCTTGTTCTTAGGCACAGATTTCTGAGATATTCCATGTGCCCTGTGCTGAGTAGCAGCTGAGAGGCAATGAGGTGCTCATTTCCAGGGCAAGCTGCAGAATTCTAGCACAGCACTGTCCCCCCTTGCTCCTTCTTTACAGGTTTTCCTCAAGCTTTTACCCCTCCTGTTTACTTAGAGAAGCACTCTTGCTCTCCAACTGACTTGGAAAAAAGAAACACAGAGAGAGGAATGTGATTACAGTAAGTATAGCTCATGAGGATTGATGGGGTGAGAACTGACCACCCAGTAAAAAGGCCACTGCCTTTTCTTAGTTATACAATATCCTATGATAACTAGAAGTGTTTCTCGAGTTTCTCAAGGGTCTGAAGTATCATGTCTTTTATAATTATTTTTTTCAATTGTTTTCCAATTTTCCTTTCCTCCACCTCTGAGCAAAAAAATAAAATGTTAGGGAGATCTTTGCTTTTCATGGGTGTCGGAACTGGGACATATTAGCATGCTTTTTACCCACTCCCAGCATTTCTTTCATTCTTTCCACAAGCCCAGCACTTTCTTTGCTTTTCAGAATCATTCAAAGTGAAGCTACTTGATGGTAGATGTTTTCATACTTAAGGGCTTAAAATTAGAAGCTACTTTAATGAATCCAATATGCTCAAAGAGCAAGCATTATATTTCCTGAGGGAAGTTTACTAACTCTAGGTTAGTAAACCATTTGTAAATACCCACACCCTTTGCCTAGCACAGAGTAGTTCACTTTTTGGTAAAAAAATCTTCATGTAGTTGTGAAGGAATTTCTATTAAATTTTAAAGCCCCTTCTGAAAGACTATTTATTGTCAGTTTATGCCCATGTCCTATTCATGTTAAAAAGTTAGTCACATGAGTCACAACAAGCATGTCACAGGGCATAAAGAACTCCCTAGGGTGTTGTGTGTGACATCTGTTTGAGCCTGAAAAAGCAATGTGACCATACTACTGAGAAAAGGAAACACAAAAAGGAGTCTAATGGGAGCTGTGTTTGCTGAATTATGGACTTTGGAAATAAGGTGCTGCTGGACATCACCATAGGTTTGAGAGGCAGAGCTCAGAAGAAGTAAGTGTAATTTAAACATTTAAAAGCTGATGTTAAACTAAATCCAGCTGTGTGTTGAAGTCAATTTGAAATTGAAATTGAAAGGTCTACAAATTTCAGTTTTTCAGTTCCAAAAGGGAAGCTGAAGTAGTAAAAACATTGAAACGAGATGGAAACTTCTTAAGACTTACTGTTCAAAACAAAAAACTTTCACTTGATGCAAGATGTATAGAAATGATTACTGTATTTTCAGTTTAACAGAAAAGTGAGGTTGGATAAATCCTTTTCAGTGTTATCTGGGATGTTTTCAAAACACAGCAAACAGCATATTCGCCTAAAGTAAAAATATATCCTCTCCAGCAAATTAAACTGAAAATCAGTTGCTTATTGTTCTCATAATAAGATTTGTGTCCCTGGCCCCAGCACCCTGCTCAGAGAATTGTTGACAGCAGTAGTCTCTGGTACAAATGCTGAAGAAGTTAATAGCACAGAGTCTGCTTTTGTCTGCAAGTATCCTGAAGACCCAAGACAAGTCACTTTAATTTTCATATTTCCTTGAAAAGGTAGCTTAAAAATAAGAAAACAAATAAAAGGGTTTCTTTAGCAAATTAATTTAAAAACTGTGTGTATATATCAGGATATGTACAAACAGGATATGAGGTCAGCCAGACTTGAAGCCTACATGGAAGTGTTCCTGTATGTATAGAAGCCCCAAAGTGTCTTGTAAATATATGCTTTGCTTATAAGGTTATCCAGTGACTTAACACTCAGCTAGATTGGAACTTACTGGGAAGAGAGTTAGTTGTCCATATCATAATCAAAATAAACAAAACCAATAGCTGGCATTGAATAGATAATTACAAAGTTAAGCGTATGTAGATTCCTATCTAATATCCTTATAGCCATATTTTCCCTGTAATTTCTGCAATACATAAGCCTGAGTAGGTAAAAAAAACCTGTCACTTTTTTTTTTCAAAATTTGGAGACAAAATTCTTGTTTATGGTAAATCAAGCCTACTACTGTGAAAAGCAAAAGCTAATAACTATGTGAAAATTTAACAACCATTCAATTTAGAAAATAAGGTGCATTAAAACAAAACTGTCATAAAAACTAATCCTGAATATATTTATCCCAATTAAATTTTGATTATATGCTACATTCAGTATGCATTACTTTTTGAATTTGAAAGAGTATTTGTATTATAAATCAAAACATAACAGAATCTTTCATCAGATATAAGGTGCTGCTAACAATCAATCCAAACCTGGCCTACTTAAATGCTGTAAGTTTATTAAAGAAAGCGTATTCACCCAAGGGAGTACTGGCAAAGAGTTTTTCTATTAAAGGTATATTTGGCTTTTAGATTTTCATCTCTTCCTGTGTGTTAGATTAGTAAAACTGTATACATAGTCAGCTACAGAGTATCAGCCAGTAATTTCTTTTGAGTGGTGGACAGTTTTCTTGTAATTCTATTAATTTCTGTGATGATACCCCACATATCTCTCCCAGAGTTATTCGATGCTGGACTGCAGGCCTATGAAGAAGGGACAGGTGCTTAGTTCTTTAGTCTGCATTGATATAACCTCAGACCAAGTATCTCCATGATCATGAGCACCAGTGATCTCTAAAAAAATTAGTTTGGGCATGAAATATTTACAGCCCAGAGACAGTTCCCCTGAAGCACTTTTCTAACTGTGGATGAAGACCACACCTAGCCAAAGGTTGCATCCAGATGATCATGCTTAATAGACAGCTGTTAACCAACATAATCTCTGTGAGTATGTCCAATCTTCTGAGTTCCCAGCGGCACTGAATTCTAGAAAATTTATCTTACTTAAAAAGGCATTTTCTTTTGTTGGTTTTGTATTTCCTGCCTAAAAAATTTGTTGTGTAACCTCAGTGCTCAGAAAAATTCTAAATTATTCCTGTTTCCTTTCCTTTCGCCCTACCATGTATAATTTGCAATTATTATCTTGGTCAAGAATTTGTTTCTTGTGGGAAAAGCTGTCCCATAGTCAGCAATATGATTATAACAGTTCACTCTACCTTTGCAGTTTTACTGTCTTACATAACCACAGTATTTAAACAAGATATGAGTCTGTGACAGTGTTTTACAGTGGAACACTGATGCTTTCTCTTTTATTTTTCCATGTATTTTCTATAATTTTAGATACAGCTTTCCTTATACCTTCTCCTTTAATTTCATGTTTTTCCTGCTTTTAGTTTAAACATATTTCAAAATTAATATTTTAAATTCACTCTCTCTCATCAGGGAGCAGGAGTTGAAGTTACTGGCTAGGAGTGATTGTTGACCCAGTATGTGACACTGGTAATAAAATAAAGTATGTGGAGAAGGGAGTGGTTTGTAATTCTACTAGAAGTAGAATATAGCTGGAGCACACCATTATCTGCAAGCAACATGTGTTAGGCAAGAAGAAGTAACACCCAGGAAGTAGCTTTAATTATGAGAAACTTAATGTTTTTCCTGCCTTATAGCAGTAAAAGAAGCCAATTGAAACACTGGACTCTGATGTGCTTCATAAATTCTTTAAATAAGAATGACACATGTTCAAAGAGTCATCAAAAGATGAACATTTGAAGAGGTATTGATGGATCTGAGATGGAAAATCAGCTTCTTACACTGCTAGAGGTCCCTGAAATAAAAGGTCAGATCATGTCTATGACTGTGGTCAAACCACAAAAAGATTTGTGGAAACTAAGGACTGTTTATTTCTTACAAAACAACTCATATATACTGAAAAAAAGCAAATCACTATCCAGAGTGATTCTTATGGAGCAGAGATGATGATGTTGCACAGAAGTTAAGAAAGAACTGGTAACGGGAAGCTGGCAGCCTCAAAAGGCAGCACATGAACATCCTGTAGCAAACAACACCCATCACTGTAATTGATAGTTTTTGGAAGAAGATAGAAGTATAGTGGATTTTATCATGTTGCCAGGGGTTGCAAGTACCAGCAGAATATGAATAGATACCAAGGACAAAGAGTATGACTACAGAGCCATTAGCTCAGAGCTGTTCCTCATTGCAGTAATGGCCAAGGCAGCAACTGAAGATGAATGAACTGTCAGCCAGAAAACAAATGGGACACTTTTTAATTTTAAGTTGGACACAGGTGCTCAAGCCAAGGTGGTACCTGGAACAGTGATATTAGCTCTGAAAAAAAAAAATTCTAGGCAACCCAAAGGCAAAATAAAAGTGGGTAAAGCTTGGGCTCATAGCACTAAATGGATATTTGCTGAGGGCACATGAGAATTAAACACTGAAAATGATTGGAAAGGTACATGGACCACTATAGTGCCTCAGAAAAAAATACATATGTTTAAATCTATGGCCTCCTGTGTTCTCAAAAGGGAGGGTGCAAATGCTTGGACAGTAAAAGTTGTCTTTGCAGGGAGTGATGGACTAGATGATCTTTTGATCCACTCTGTGATTCTATGATTCTATGATTGTATGTCAAAAGACCAATGCAACTGCATTCTATCCATCTTCCAGAACTGAGAAAGACAGAGCTAGGTTACAAAAGTCTCATCACTCCATAACCTTGGTGAAAGTTTCTGCCACCCCAAGTCATATACTCAAAGACTTAAATGCACAAACTTCTTGGAGTCTCCAGAAGCCAAAGGGAAAAAAATAAAAAGAAAGTGGAATAAGAGGATGACTGCCTACAAGATAAGATATTGAGGGGGAAATGTATTAAACATTTTTTCTACAACTGGATTCCTAAACTATTGTCATGTGGAGAAGAAAACTGTAGCATGCTGAGTTCATCACCAAAATAAAGCAGTACTAACAAAAATGGATAGATTGTATAAAATTTTCTAGATTATCAACATAGTTGCAGAATTGGGTTTATTTCTCCTCTACTTGTCTACATTAACACGTAGGAAGGGACTGCTATCATCACACTAGGAAACTGGAGACACAGGTACTGCAGAAGATTTGGTGAAACAGGAAAGACATTTGATTAGTTAGTAAACAGATTTGTTCTGCATTTATGAAGATCAATATTTTTGAAGACTCAAACCAGTATTGTCCAAGACTGTCCCTGATGCAGTGCATGGGGTGCAGGCTGTAGAGTGTAGCTCAAAGGAAGCAGGAGAGAATCTGGGGATGCTGTCAGAGTGGTGTCTACATAAGTTTGATACATGTTTACTTATTACAATAATTAATCACCAGAGTAGACTCTGGGCAAATATCAAGCTCTTGAAGATTAATCCAATAGAGCAAAAATATATGTATAAAGATTTTACACATACAGAGTTTGTATTTATTTATCTTAACAAAAAGATATATGTTTCAGATTTATAAATATACTTAGATACACTTGTTTAAATATGATGCTATAGCAAGACTATATGAGCATGGTGGTGATAACACCAAAGTTGTGTGTTTAATCCCTGTGTAGGCTATTCACTTAGAACCCAGACTCGATGATCCTTGTGGGTCCCTTTCAGATTGGAATCTTCTGTGATTCTGAGTGTAATATATGTTTACCTAAATAACATTTATGACTTTCATATTGCTAAATATTAATCTATATCTATATCTATCTATATATCTATATATATTTGAGATTCAGCTGTAGATCTCTTGGAAGAGATTTATAAAGGAACAAGTAACTAAAGAAATGAAAACAATTAGTATGGAGAAGAAACAGGTTTTGGAAAAGAAAGGAGCATCAGTGAGATGTAAAAAATTAAAATGTTCTCTGAGAGCTTAAAACCAGGCTTTCCAATTTTTTTAACTAGATCCCAAACCAGCATTCTCAGAGGCTTCCTGTTGCAGCAGTAAGGAAAAGGAACAAAAATATACCATATTTAAAAAGTCAAATGATTTAGGAAAAACAGTGATTCTCCAAACCTGCCAATGACATATGGTAACAGACATATATTAAGGAATTAATTGATCTCAATCGCTGTTTAAATTGTGATAATACCCACTTTCAAGTACTTCATACTTACTTTATACACTCTAGAATTATAATTATACTTCATGCTTCCTGTCTGGATCTAGAGATAAAGGAACATCAAGCCCTGTTTCTAGTATTTGCATAAGTATGGTTTCTGCCCTTCTGAAATTCTATGCACTGTACATTGTATGTTGAGATCAGATGACTGAAAGTGATAATCAGATGAGCCCAGGTGATAATGATGAATAAATAAAGAAGTTCATGGTGCCCTGTTTAGTCACTTAATGAGACAGACAGTGCTACACATTTCTTGACAGAGACAGAAAAATAAATCATGTTGACAGACAATTATTTCCCCACTTTTTTTCTTTACCTGCTGTGCCTATTAAGGCACTGTTCATATGTAGGATTATAAATTTGCAGATTAATTCATTACCAACCATTTAATCTTTAGAATTAGCTATATGATGATTACCTAACAAATGTTGCATAGTATAAATGGATAGACTTAAAAAAAAATTTGGTTATTTATTTATTTTATTCACCAGACTAGTTGCTTCATAAAAACACAACCTAAGTACAAAGGTAGAAATTTGGGCTAAAGTTATGAAATATAATAAATAATTTCAGATGCTTAACTCCAGCTGTGAAGATAACTAGATTTGCATAACTGGCTGTCTTGAAAGTCACACTCTGGAGCACATAAAGGGTCAATGTTCAGTATACAAATATGCATTATAATATATCTGGGTCTGTATGAAATTATGGAAAAGGAGTCATTAACGGTATATTAAATATGGGTATGTTTTGCACCTATCAACAAAAGATGTGTGTCTTCCTAAGTGTGGGATATTTAAATGAATTTAAAATTTCGCTATACATATTTTAGGAAACTTAATAAATAAATTATATGTAAATATAATAAAAGTACCAGTAGCCACTGAGGATATGCAAGATTTTTTTTTTTTCTGGGAAGCCAGTAACAAATAAAGCAGGCAGAGATAGAAATAAAATACAGCAATAAGCAGAAGTTTTACAGTAGAACAGACTGAGTCAGGAATTGCAAGTATAATATTTTTTTTTACTATAATATGCTTTGTTTCATGTTATTATGATAGAATTATTCTTCAACATTGCCCAAATTCAGAGTATATGTTAATTCCCAGAATCTTTTAAGCAAGTTTTGTCATTAGTCTTTTTAAAGCATATATGTACTGTTTCAAAGTCAAGGAAAATAAAAACTATAAAATTTCTTCACATGAGATCAAAGTGTGAGCAAGATTTAATTATGGGCATTGTTCCAAACATTTTTTCATTTTAGAGAAAAAAGACACTCCTTTCTGCCTATAACTCTGTAGATAGCTTATTTGTTAGAAGATTTATGCATTAGTATTGAAATGTACTTGGTCCAGTCAGTGCTATAAATCATTCCCAGACAACTTTTAAGTACATTTTTAAACGCCCATGAAAAATAAGTTTTTCCATCAATAAGAGAGTTCAGTTGTGCAGTCCTTGCTGAGAAGGGTCATTTTAGCAAAGTCACAATAAAGTGCTGAAAGAACCAGTTCAATAGACTAATTGACATAACCTCAATTCTCACCAGGTCTGTGAAGTAGGAGTAAATAAAATTTCTTACAGCAGCCTTGTCTGGAGACAGAAAGATAAATGATAAAATTTGACCTTAATGAAGAGTAGCTCTGGGATCTGTGAAACTGTGTCTTCTTTGTCTTCTGCCACTGCAAGGGACCATGAGTCTGGGGCATCTGGGAGCCAGCACTTGACTGCTCTTCTTCATCTGGTGCCAGAGCAAGTCACATATACTACCTTTTAGGCGCCATGTCTGAATTTTTTGCTTCATGAGTTTTGTAAACGAGTTCCCAGATAAGATGCTTACTGGGCCAGACTTGCCTTGTCAGGGCAGAAGGTATAGAAGAGTCATCTTTGTCTGCAGGTATAGAAGAGTCATCTCTGTACAGGTGCATTATTTTACCAAGTCTCCAGGAAAGTGTGGGAAAGGTTTCTTCATAAGCTATTACTTTTATTGGACTTCTGTTATCTCAAGGTGCTCTTCAAACACAGAGACTACTCTGTGCAGAGCAGGTGTAGGCAAGTAAGATGGGGGAGCTTCACTGTGAGGTGTCCTGTAAGCACACTCAAATGCTGGGGCAAAGCCTGTCGTACAACAAGGTTGCTCTATCACCATCAGAGTATGCTCCATGCCTTCCTGGATATGGAGCATCCCAACAGAAGTCCCATCAGATCAACAGGCTCAACTACAAGGGACATTTTTGGCTATGCCAAAAGGAAACTGCTATCATTATTTAGTTATCATTATTCATAAAATATGTAGCAGATAATCCAGTAGAAATTGGGGAAGGGACAAAAAAATGAATTTAAAAGTTTAATCTGTTTAATATCCCATTTTACCTCAAATAACTAATGAAACTGTAGTGTGACTGCCTTTTAGCATTTAAAACTGAGTTTTCCAATGAAAGCAAAAAATAAAGAACGAGATATATTAAAGATGAAAACTGTTGCTCCACTTCTGTCTTTTCACATGTTTTCCAAAACCTCTTAGTCATGACATCGAAAAAATGATCAAGACTGGTCAGAATAAAATGACTGCAGACCCATATTACATTTCTTTTTTTATTTAAGTCTGAAAAATATTTGTGAAACTAGATATTTTTAAAAAATGCTTCGGGAATAGAAGTAAAAACTCTGACAGACCATCTAACTACAGTGTTTTCATGACAAAAAAAATCAAATTAATCTTTGAATTAGATTTTACATGGAAATGTTTATTTTTTATTTCTTTATATTCTTTATAGTACAGCATGGAAACTTCAAAGTTTTGACAAAGTGGCACCTAAGCATTTACACCATTGTGGATTTTTTTCACTTTGTTTTCTTTCAATCTATTGGCAACAAGGTAACTAGCTTTCAAAAATTTCCATTTGGACCATAACAGTTGAAGGGGCAGTTAGTAGACACTGTCCCAAAGGGAAATTTGTCTTGTAATGCTGTATTTTCTTTCCCATTTTCATATTCTGTTTTCTCTTAGCAAGACAGTGGACAACCAGTTGATCCTTCGATGAGATCCAGGGTTGTCAGTCTTAGTGCACGCCCAGAGAGACAGACAACATGACCACTTCTTAAAGACCAAATTTCCATATACCATTGTGCTGACAGAGTTGTCAAGACACAAATATATTACTGTAATCTATTAACTCTGCTAAAAGTACTGAATGAAAAAATATTCCTGCCCAAAATGATGCTTTACAGGAGGTGAGGCAATACAAAGAAAAAGTCAGAAACCAAATGTAAGACAATGGAAATAAAAATGCAACAGAATGTGGGAAAGCACTGACATCAAAACACAAAAAATAAATGAATAAATGTGGATCTTTTAAATCAAGGATCTTTAAAAAACTTCTCAGGTAGGAGATGGAGATCAAATTAATCAAACCACAGCCAAGAAAGAGATTTTGATTGAATTCCCCAAGACTTTCAACAGTGTGAAACTAAAGGCTGACTAGGTTAACATGCAATTCTTAATTTCTCAGAATAAGAATCTTCTGAGGTATGAGCTCAAGCAAAATGTGCTTTCATGAGCTAAATCAACCAACTGTTTTTCATTATAAATGGAAGAATTCATCACACTGACTGTTAGAGACACCTTTTGTACAGTGTACAAATTCTGCAACTTTCTTTAGTCTGTTCACACAGAAGTGCTCTTGTTTTATTTTGTTTTTAGAAAAACTTCAAGGGCACAGACTATATAGGCTCTCTCCAACGTAGACTACTCTTGATCTAAGGAAGATATTCCTTCTTTCCACAACTAGAAATTTCTTCTTATGTTAAATGTCCCCTCCAGCTTTCTGGGTTTATTATTCATTGCTCAGAAACTACTGATACTTGAAGGCAACAGATAGACTGCTTTTGTGTGAATTCCAACACTCTTCAGTCTAATGGAGCCAGGATAGAAACAGCAGAAGTCTATTCAAGATAATAAATGTCAGCACACATTTCTTCTCCTCTATATCATCAATTTAATTTGAAATTAAATCAGACACTTCCAAGAGGTCAAGAATTTTCCAGGTGGCCTTTTCAATAAAGCACACTTTTTCCCTTTCCTTTCCCAGTGGATTCCTTCATTGCTCACTTCTCCCCAATTAAACCTTAGATAGAAAAAGTGTGTGCTTGCTGTTTTGACTCACCCAAGCTTCTCATGTTTCTGAAAGAATTTTCTGATTCATAGAGTATTTCTTGGTTTGCACCTTCTCTGTTTTCTTCTACCCTCTTACTAGTCTGGTATAATACAAGTGAACTAGCTATCTGAAGGACAAATCTGAGACATAAGGCCTCGGATCTTGTATCTGAGGTAATTGCATTTCAATGTCAGCCATCAAAGAGTTTTCCCACTGTACTTGGTTGGGATAACAAAAAAATAATGGTGAGCCTACATTGACCATACCTGCAGTGATGTAAATGCAGCTCTTTGGTACTCACATAAAACTGATGAAGATGCAAAGATGACTGCTACTAGACTCACTCATCCCCTCTTCCTGAGTTGTCTCATCATAGCAGACTGTTAGGTTGGTCAGGCATGATTTACCAGTTGTAAATCCATTTTAATCACGCCGAACCACTATTGTCCTTAATATGTGTGGAAATGTTTTTCTGAATATTTTTTCTTTCACCTTCCATAGACCTGAATGAGGCTGGCTAGCCTTATCTCCTGACTGCTGGGGTCTTTCAAAGATATTATTAGTAGCCTTGCCTTGATATCCACTAATGCTGTATGTATTGTCCCATGTTCCATGGTCTGTTCAATTTGTTTAAGTGCTCTCTAATATGATTCTCCTCCACCAAAAGTAAGTCCTTGTAGTGATTTTAAAATTGCTAATTTGAA
>VWYI01045482.1:2073-30220 GCA_013399455.1 Anthoscopus minutus
CTGCCAGCCAGGGTAGCATCCTGAGGGGCTGTGTCAGGTGGCACGTTCTCTTTCTGTTGTTGGCTTGGGTGTTCCTGCCTCGCTTCAACACCTGCATTTCCAAATAAGCCCTGTGTCAGGCAAGCTATTTACACTGGGGTCAGTCAACGAGACAATTTGGGACCATAGCCTGCAGTATTTAGCAGGACTCAGCTGCAACTTGCAATAAAAGACATCTCTTTTTCCCATCTTATTCCCCTGAAAACACACTATTGCTGCAAAGCATGTGGAAGAATTTGACTTCACAGGGAGCAAAGAAGAAGGGGCTGGCAGGACTCACACCTTTGTAACATCAAAAAATGCCCTTGGCATTTTTTTTTCCATTCACTATTCGTGACTAGTTTCTCTAGCTGCTGTTGCTCATCCTTCCTGCTCTTGTTGTCTGGTGGAAATGGGCACGAACTCTCTCGCCATCAGCAAAACACCAGAAGTAATGGTTGTATTACATGGAAAAAGTATGGTCTTGACAGGAGGAGCCACAGGTATTGCCCTAGGTGCCAGTCTGCAGCAAGGAATTTGCTTTGGGACACTAGCAGGACCCACCCACCACCACAGAAAGTGGTCTTCTAGACATCAACTGCTATTTTTCTGCTCCAGCCTGAAACTTTGGCTTCTGCAGCATCTCCTGCCATATTTAGGTTTTAAAATAAAATGTAAAAGCTGTACCAAGCTTGTGCACCATGTGTAGAAAATTATCAAAGCACCATGGCATTAATAAACCATAATTTCCTATTCCAGCTTCACCTGGGTCTCCACCTGCAGTGTCCACCTATATCACCCACTTAAGCCCTGGCCTAGCCAGGGCTGAGGGTGTTGGGAAGCATCATGCGCTGGGGAATAACTTATGGAGCAAGATGAATCTGTGGGAGTAGGTACTTGTCTCCTCCAGGAATTATGCAGGTTGAGTGAGCCTTTAATAGCAGTGAGGGGAGTTCAAGAGCAGCTGTGTTCTCTTGTTTCTGGTGGTGTGAGAGAGTGCAAGTCAGTGCTAACAGTCCAGTGGCTGAGCCTTTGGTCTGCTGCCTGCAAAACAAGCAAAGATTAAGGTAGGAACTTTGTCACAGGTTTGTAGGGAGCAGTTGCTCTGTTTATGAGCATGATGTGATGTATTGTGGTTTGTGTGACCCTACCTGGGATGCCTGTTGAGGAGAAATATGAGCCCTTTGGGGAAGCTGAAGTCTGCAATGCAATCTCAGGAGGACAAGATGTTTCTTTACTAAAGGGCTAGAAATAGGAGGAATTAAGTGTGTTGGGCAGTGGTGTGAGATTAGGTGCTGTGGTGAGGGACTAGGTTAGGAAGCAGAGAGAGGTGTTGCTGCCTGAATTATGGCATTTGACTTTTTGTCCCTGTAATGAATAGTCCAGCTGAAGCAGATTCCAGCTCTGCACATCCCATGCACTATCTCACTCACTCACTCACTATCACCACTTCAAGATGCTTCAAAGGAGCGTGCAGTCAGCAGCTGGTGCTAGTCAAGAGTAATCCTATCCTATTGGAAAGGAAGCAGGGGAAATATTTTTGACACTGAATGAAACAGCAATTTCAGTAGGAGATTGTCCCAGACCAGCTTCAGCAGAGAAGGAAATGTAGAGAGGTTAGCCCAGAAATCAGTGCATGGAGGAGAATAAATGCCACTGTGCGTATCAGGAGAGATGTGATGTTTCAAAAGTGTGTGGTGAACTAATGTAGATTTCCCCTGGGCATATATGTATTTGTTTAGCTACAGAAACAGAGAAGGTGACATTCTCTTTCTCCAAGGTGCAGTCCACCTATGGAATTCAATATTGTAATATTAGAGAAAAGCCATTAGTATGGTCTTTAATAAAATACCTGGACCTGACAGGTAGGTTATTGACTATTATAAAGCTGTTAGATTTAATATGAATCTCCTTGGCAAACCCTGGTATTCATCACATTTTCATGAGTAGGGAGAGTTTGTAGATATTGCCAGATGTGGTCTCAGAGTAGAGAGCAACTCAGATAAAAATTGCAAAGGAAGCTAAATGATGCATGAACTGAAATCCCACTTCCAATCAGACCCAGAGCATGCTGTGAAAAGATTTAGTGAGTTACCTCCCAGCAGTTTGAAAGTCTTCTGAACACTTCACCCAGTTGCCTTGGGAGAGAGTGGAGTGGGAAGAAACTGGTTAATCTGACCTTTATATTAATTTTATCATAGAGATTACTTTAAATCCTGAAGCAGAAGGTTATATAACCCTGTTAGTATTTGTTGTTACAGCTTTGAAGTGCAGCACAAGTGTCTGATCCCTGATTTTGTTTTGACTTTTTTAACATCTTACTGTAGGCAGCATCCTAGCTCTTTTCACTGTATGACACGCTGCTCTTTTTAGCACTGCCTTCAAGTATACAATTTCTTAATAATATCTTGTGCAATTATGCAAAAATAATCTTGCTTCTACCTTCCCTGGCGTGCAGCTTGGTCAGTCCTAACTGATCTCCTAGAGAGGAGAGGGAAGGGCTGCTGTGAACTTTCCTGTTTTCTCCTCTGTAACTCCACAGCTTCTATCTTCAGTTCTTAAATTTATTTGGAAGTCGTGCCCAGAGGTGTTCTCAGTGAAAGTCTTAGTGCTGTTCCTCTAAGTACTGTACAAACACAAATAATAAACCCCATGTCTTTTGGAACATCTGTGGGGTTCCTAAACAGAAGGGGCAGGTTTTCAGAGAGGGGCTTTGCTAAAACTGATCCAGCTGCTGCCTCTGAGAGACATGTACTCTTGCAATCAGAAAGAAAACATGCATCATCTGATTTCCCTGGGCTGGGATCCCCTTTCTCTGTATGGTTTGGGCTTTTTTTTTTAAGATAACATGCACAGCCTCCCTGCTGAGGATTCCTGTTGTCTAGGCTTGTGCTATTGAGTTTTGTCTTTGCCAGTTGGCTCCTTCACCCTGTGTTTCTATAAGTCTGGTGTGAGCTGTGAATGCTGTTGTGGCCTCTTCTCAGGCTTCTGAATCAAATCAAAGGGTTATTTGAGCATTGAGGGAATGATCACATTTGGCACGAGAGATGATAAATAAATGGTGACTAAAACAGGGAATTTTTTGGTAAATTGAAGGCATGGGCTGAAAAACTTTGGTAACAGTGTTTTTGGAGACTAAACTACTATTTGTCTGACAAATATTGTTGTCCTAAAGAAAGCACCTAAATATGCTGTGTGGACAACATTAGGACTACTTGAAAGAGTTAACATCTAATCAGAGATTGGGTTTCCTTGATTGACAGACAATTTTCAAAAAGAGTGTGGTTTGTCAAGAAGTCATTCCCTTCTTCTTCCAGAAATCTCTCTTTGAAACCAGGGCAGGCAATTTCCTGCCTGTGATGGCATTCAAGACATCAGATACCCTTGTGTTTGACAGCAAAGGACACTGGTTTCATTTGAGCTTTTTCCTTTATCACTGACAACAATAAAATTGTCAAGTGTGTGATTTGAAACATCAAATTCAGCATGAACTTTTGTGTAAGCAAGGGACATTGGACATAATAACTTTTTTCTCCCATCTGTACTGATATATGGGACGTCCAAGTTGACAAATGGTAAAGATTGGCTGATGTATATGTATGGTAGCTTATGTATGAACTATCAACAGACCAGCAAGGTTATACTGAAGTCATATTTTTAATTTAATAATAAATTTCCCTTTCTCAGCATTGGTCCAAGGTAATGAAGTGATGCTTCTTAGCAGTGGAGACAAAGAAAGACTTTGTAGCTGAGGAAGTGCCCATTTTCATTGTAGGTATGGAAACAGTGTTTGTCAAATCATGGTAGTACTATTTTATTTTTATAGAGAAGCTGGATGCATTTGTACCTGACACAAAACCCCAAAGCTATCTCTTTTTGTTTGGAACATATCAATCATGTTAAGCAACTGATGATTCTGAGTATTTTAGTTCTTGAGTGCCTAAACAGTAAGATCTGAAAGTCACCTGCATTTTAGATTTGCTAACTTCAAGTCTGTGTGTAATGTAGAGACAAGTGAGATCTTTATATATCCTTTCAGATACTGGCCTTGAGCTTCACTTTGTTGAAGTTTAAGTGCTGCAAGGTGTGGCTGAGCTGATTCATGGAGAGGAGAGCAGAATTTGTTTTGTCTTTGAGCCATGACTTCAGTGTGAAATGTCAAACGCCTAATCTTTGTGCAATGTGTATCACTGTATTGTAGCTCTGACCAGGTGAACTGTAAATATTAGTTTTTAACCCTGTAGTTGAGTCCTTAGAAGGTTTCAGCTTGTCATGGGCATGACATACTTTTCAAAGTTTTGTGGGCTTTGTTGCCTTTTAAAAATAAATTTGCATTGCCATGAAACTGCACCTCAATAACTTTTAAAGCGAGTCTTTATAGCCAGAATTATCTCAAACTACAAATAGTGGTCTGTAGAGTGAGAGCAGCCAAATACTTAAGCCAAAGTTGCTTGTCAGGAGCAGGGACAGAGCAAAAGGTTAACAGGGATCAGAGCTTACATCAGCTATGTAAAAGCTCAGAGGAAAACCAAATGGGCATGTCATTAAATGTGATAAACTCACAGCAGTTCATGGTCAATGATAAAAGTCACTCTCCACACTTGTGCTTTTGCCCCTCCCCAGGCACAATGTCCTGCATTTTCCCTTCACCACTGGGGTTAAGAGCAGTTTTGGGCATGGCTGGTTATAGGGTTGCATCTGGCTGACGGTAGCATGGTGTATTGACATAACCCAGTTGCATTCAACATTGTGCCTATGGCCCAAATTTGACCAAAAAAGAAAAATTTGTGGCACTGTGCTGAGCTGATCAGAAACCTGTGGGGTCCCACTGAGGTGATCCAGAAGCATTGCAACATTTTGTGTTAGTAGACAATGGCCCCTAGGCCAGAACAGTGTATTGGTTTTAACTCCCTGACCTCTTTCTGCTCTTAAATTACTACTACCTCCAGTCCCCAAGGAGCAAAAATACATGATGCCACAACTTCTTTGTAAGGGCAATTTAGCTTTTGGTGGTGAGTGGCACTGTTACCAGCTGAGTTATGGTGAAAAGCCTGAGTCTAACAGGGTATTTATTTTACTTAGCAAAAATTATCCAACAGTAAAAGGTAGTTGCTGCCATTAGAAATATGACTGTTTGAATAAAAGTTATGGCAATAGTAAGATTCAGCTATGGTATGTTAATTTGAATGTGCAGTAAACCTGTCGGGAATGCAAGTCAGTTTAAGAGCTAAAATATAATTGTTGTAAAACACTAAACTGCAATTTATATGTATTTTTCCCCAACTGCTTGAGGGCTAGCAATATTTCAGTTCTATAATCACAATTTGAACCTTTTAAAAGGTTTTGGGTTTTTTTAATACAAGTCAGCAGAAGTGGTATTTTATTACTTTTCTTTTTGTGGAGTTCTTTGAATGCAATACACTTTTGGGGAGGAAAATGGTTTGGGGATAAAAATCAGCAGAGACTTTAGACTTGCTTAGCTTTTCTGAAAGATAGACATGTCTGAGTGTGCAATGAATAATTTGTCAATCAGTTTGCAGCTCAGTGAAAACAACTGTCGAAGTAGGCTTTTGTTACTTAGATTTCAAATGCCATTTGACCCTGCAGATATGCTTTCTGCAGTGATGTTCTGTGGTATCAGGTGGATGTGTTTTTTAAAATAAAAACCCATTAGTAACCTAATATCCTTTTTTAAAAAATCTTCCTGCTTGCATAATTGAGAAGGGAAAAAAAATCCTATAAGCTGCTTTCATTTTGATTAACAAGTTAAATTAATGCTCTGTCAGCTTTCAGTCTCTGGCATCTTCAGGAATGGGGTTTCATGGCAGTTGCCTTGCCTGTTGGTTACTGAGGATCTGCTGCCCATCTCCTCTGATGAGTTGTGTTGCTCTCTGAGGAAGCAGAGGGGACATGAGCCAGGGTACTTGCATCATGCTTTGAACATCTGGTTAGTATTAGTTATGCGATGATCACCATACTCTCATCTGAGAGCAGGTAAAACATCTGAAGAATGATGTGTAAGCATCACACCCCAGTAGAAACTCAAAGGGATGGTGGAGAAGAGGCTTTAGAGTCAGCCCACTATTCAACAGGCAAAGAGCTTAGTGCCTTCTTGGGTGCATTCCCGTAAACTTCACCTGAGTTTTCAAGAGAAATGTGTTTTTATATTGCCTGACACCTGCAAAGGAAAAAAAACCAGTTGAGTTAGATGGTGTATTTTAAGTCCTGAATATTGGTGCATATACTTTAATTAAGTAAGGAGGTTCTCTGAGCTTCTAGAACAAAAATATCAGCTTTGGACAAAGAGAGAAAAAAAATGGATGTTGTCTGTTCACAGGCAAGAGTTTTGGGAGAGAAGTCCCCAGGAGCCAAATGCCCTGTTTACAGGAGAGAAACTCATGAAGCAAAGTTTGTGGGGACTGATGGCTTTGGGTCCTTATGGGTTAGTGGCGAGATCTGAGGCCTTGGCGTCTCGCATGGTTTCCACTCACACTTGGGCTGTGCCAGGCTCCTGAGAGGGGTTACAGCTAAAGGTGGGGTGTTGTGTTGAGTTCAGACCCACAGAAGCTCCTCCAGAGATACCCTGGGAGCTGCCGGAGGAGAAAGAGAAGGCAGCCTGTTCATTTATCCTTATTAGGAATTACTTTTCAAAACTTGTAAAGCTTCACTGCTTCAGAGGAAAGTTATGTCTGCTGATTTAGGAGAGGAAGGGAAACAACGGAACAAGTTAGGCTAATGTAGCCTTCTGAGTTTTGCAGTCAGATGAGCTTGAGAGATTAAAAGGAAAGAGAAAAGGATGGTGCATATGCTCAAGAAAAGGATAAATCCTCCTTTGTACTCATTACTTTTCTGTGGTTTTGCATTTTACTTCCTTCATTTTGGCGGTTTTTAAAGCATTAAGGGAAAGCAGACATGACAAATCTTTGGCATATACAAGATGAGCCTGAATTAGTGCAGTGAGACCCATCTGCATAGTCTGGGCTGCTGTGAGTTCCAAAGCTAACACACTTTACATTAGTATGGTGTGATGGTCAGAGTACACAAAAAGTGAGAACCAGGGATAATTTTTTAAATTTTGTTGCTACTTATGTTGAAGCATGGCATTTCCTGCTTGCTGCCAGGAAAGGACCAGGTCTGCTTGCTCTGAGGTGCACATCTTGCATTTAAATGGTTCTCTATCAGCATCTCTGGGCACAGGATGCCCACAGCATTACAGTCCACTTCAAAGACAAGAGGAAAAGGGAAGAAGAGGCAGCATATGGGGGAGCAGAGTCCTAGTAGAAGTCACTACTGGCCTCATATCCAAATGAGGGAGTTCTCTGAATCCCGAGCAGGGATAATTTTCACCATGCCTTTAATACCACACTGGTCCTTCCCTGGGCATGAAATTCCCCTTGTTGCAAGTCTAGTACCCTTAAACAAGCAATTGACCGTCTGCAGACACACTCAAAGCCCTGGCAGGGTACCAAGGGTGTGCCAAGCTCATGCCCTGCATGTTCCCTCCACCAGCAGGAAGGGCAGGTGCCTGCAAGTACATGGGCCACTGGCTCATGTTCAGCACCTGAACTGGTGCTTGCTGACAACTGCCTCTCTGATTGCATGTGTTTCTCAAAGTCAAGAGATTGCTGCATATAATGGGAGAAAAAGGCCTTTCATATGCTGTTTGTGGTCTTTGGGTTTCAAAATCAAGACATCATCCATCTGTCAGCAAACACAGCATACAAAACTTGCAGGAAAATCCTCTCCAGTTGCTATTTCTCTGTAACAAGACAAAACAAGAAAGAAGAAAAGGCATTTTATTGTGAAGTCTCTCAGGCTTGCAAATGCACTCTGCCACCTCTATGCTTTCTTTTGTGTACATTGTGCTTGGCTTGGCAGGAATCTCCTCTGTTATCTTTCCCCATACCTCCTGCTCCAAAACAAAGCTACGAATCCCATTAAGAGTGGAGTGCAAAGGGTGCAGAGCTTTGGACAGGGGAAGGAAAACAAGCTGAGAGAGGCTGCAGGCATAAATGCTCCTATTGCATAGGTTAAGATGGAGAGTGACAGGGCCCAAGAGCAGGATTTAAGGGAAAGGAAAAGCCCTCCCAGGGCAGAAGGGGATGTGTAGTGATACCATAAGACAGTCCCAGCAGGTAACTACTGTTAAGAGAGACTTTGTGTGGAGCTGGAGAGACCATGTGGGATGGTCTGCTTGTTACACTGAGGGCTGCAAAGAGAGGCTGACCAAATGCCTCTTCCCCCGAGTTCTCTGAAAAAGCACATGATAGCCAGTGCCCTTTCTTGCCATTTCNGTAGCACACTGTTTTCCATCTCATGACTGCTCAGGCATTGGCAGGGCTGGAGGTCACGGAAGCAGAGCATGCCCAGCATTAGGGCCAGCTCTGCTGTCCCTGTCTCATTGTGTAGGAGCAAGGCATCAAAAACCCCTGTTCCTGCCTGTTTGGCTGGACAGGGCTGAAGTAATTTCTCTCTAAATATAACTCTGCACACATGGTGGAGCTGAGCTCTGCTGGCATCGCAAAGCACAAGAAAAGGGAAGGCCAGATGGCTAATTCATGCTGAAAGGCAGCATGAGGCAGAGGAGAAGACAGGCAATAACTTGGCACAATTATCAGTTTCTTGGATGCTTTTGAAGAGGGCATTTTACCTTTCTATGCCACTCAACCTTGGCTTTTCAAGTCGTTTTTTTTCAAATGG
This sequence comes from Anthoscopus minutus, assembly GCA_013399455.1. Lineage (NCBI taxonomy): Eukaryota > Metazoa > Chordata > Aves > Passeriformes > Paridae > Anthoscopus > Anthoscopus minutus. The sequence continues at coordinate 10,792 of VWYI01045482.1, forward strand.
TGATACCTATTTGTCAGGGACTGTACCTCCCAAAAGGGGATAATCATGGCACACAGACTTTAGGCATGTAATATATGAGATATTTAATCAAAAAAGGGAAGCAGGTGCATCCTCCTGGAAATACATATCATCCATTTCTGTGACTGCAGCAAGCCTTGGCAGGTAAGCATGGTGTTGACTTTACTCATTTGTACCAAACCTGTGTCCTCTGGATCTCCCTACCATACATGAGGTTAGAGTTCCCTTAAATCAGCTGGGGACCATTTCACTTTTATGTTCATTTTAGGAGGACAGACAGCACCTGATCCAGCAAATAGTCACTTGGGTTGGAGTTGACCTTTGCGGATTTGTGGGTCTTTTAGGGGGAAGGTTGTTTTGGTTCCATGAGCAAAGACCAGCATGACATTTGGCTTAGTGCCATTTTTGACTGAGTCATAAATAAAGGTTTTCCTTCCTGTGGAGCTACAGGTATTTCCCAGAACAGATCCTGATACAGACTTCCTGCTTCTAAACAGAGTAAGTGGGTGAACAGGATCTCTGTTTCCTTAGGACTCAAAAATGGTGTATTTTATACTTTGACCTTACTCGAGTCCTCCCTTTTTGTACCCATTCAGCCCAGAGGCAAGCTTCCAGAGTCCCTTCCAGAGCCTGCCAGAATGCCTTTCTGTTCTCTGGTCCTCAAGCCAGGGACTCTATGTCCAAAGGTCCATCCTGCTTATGGATGCAGCTACTTTTCTAGAGCTGCAGCTTCAAGGGCTTGCAGCCTAGTGCTGTAGCTCTAATTGCTCATTCCTTGCACAGGAAGCTTGAGAGCTGATCTGTCCATGGCTGGCTTAGATGTGTAGGAATGGGGCACAAGGGAGTTGGAAGGATGCAGGGATTCCTCACTGGATGCTCATATGTTGGAAAAGGGGGAAGACAGCACTCTGTTTCTATCTCAGTACTTGGTATTTGCCTGGGCTGCTGTGCTGTTTGGGGCAGAGTTCTGTCATCTGCTTTGGCACATGTTGGCTTTTCAGCTGCCGCAATAAAAGGTAAAGGACCATCCTGCTCAGAGTGCACTTAGGAAAGTACACTGTGCCACCAAATGAAATGCTCACAGGTATTTCTTCCAGTGTATGTGTGGCTCATATTTGCCAAGAGTGGAGAAATTGATGCCATGCTGTGCCACAGGCTTCAGGTGACACAAACAATTACAAGTGATGAATTAAGTGCAAACATTGCAAATTATCACCTTCTTTATCTGCAGCAGAGAAGATACAAGCCAGCTGACCACAGTGGTCATGTGATGATAAAAGCCTGAAACCAAAGCAAGACAAAAGGTATGTCTAAAACCTCTGCTAATAATCCCTGACAAGCTGAAGCTGGGGTTTCTCCTAGGCTGGGGAAAATGAATGCAGTTAATTATTGGCTGCTTGCTGATCACCCACAGAGACACCACTAGTGGAATGTCAAAGTAACTCTGGCTTCAGGGCTACGAGGTTTGCTGGGTTGCTGAACCCCCCAAAATTTGGGATAGACTAAAAGAAATAGATCTACAAGGCTTTCTAAGCATCTAAACAGAAGCTGACACAGTGGTCTGGAAACTTGATTTAGTAACAGCAGGAAAGATGTAGAGAAAAGTGTCACAAACCCAAACCTTACAACAGTTGGCCCAGTGTTACAGGGATTTAATCTGTAACAAGATTGTGCCAAGGTGTTTCAGCCATGCCTAGTTATATTCTTGTGGCCCCTCAGATCCTTCCCCATGCATTTGGCATGGTAAGAGGAATGGTCCTGCAAAGGCCCACCCACATCTGGCTCACCAAAATATGGTGTTGGAAGAAGGTAGCATGGCAATGAGTGTGTGTTTGCTTCTTAGCTGTGCGTTAAGGAAGATGTGAGGGCAGAAACAGGGAGATGCTGCAATGAAGCCTTTGAAAAACCCAGAGTCAAATAGGGACAGGACTGGCACTGAGGTAGTTGTGTAGATCTGCTCTGTGCTGTGAGTGAAGGCAGAAAACCTGTCTTCAAGTTCTCTGGAGTAAGGAGAAATGTTTCTGGTTTACCAGGTGACAGTGTGAAACACTGCCTTTCTGCAGGAAAATTAGGCCTTTGAGTAGTTCCTGTGCTAACTGCTGTGGCATTTAGAGTAAATTCAAGCTGAGTCCACAAGTACAGTTTGCTGGCTTGTCTAGCTGCTGAAACCAGCTTTACTGATGATCTCTGTGCATCTTGAACCTGCCCTTCCATGCCCTTCTCACAGCAGTGGAAAGTCGATTATACCATAAAGTATCTCTGCCATTCTCCTTGGAGTCTAAAAGGAATATAAAAGATATCAAAATTTCCTCTGAAGCTTGCATTCCCCTGCCACCAGGCACACAAACATTAGTGGGATTTTAGACTCCTAGATTCCAGAAAGATTGAAACCTTGCTTCCCTGTGCAAAAGATTGACTTGGTTATTTGAAGAGAATCAGGCTGACAACCTTTTGCAATCTCTGCAGAAGGAAATAGCTACAGTATTGCTTGCTTTATTCATCTGCCATGCTGAGTTAGGAATGGCTGAGCACAGGGCTTGCAAAACAGGATCCAGGCTGTGCTCACACATCCTGCTCCAGCTGCAGCTTTATGGATGAAGCCATTCACTCCTCCATCCTGGGCTCCCTCCCCTCTCTTCACCTCTTGCTGCCAGGCATTCATTCTTTTCATGCAGCCAAGGCAACCACCAACCATGGTGTAATTGCACCCAGTCAGGCTTAGTAAAATATATAGATCAAGATAAACCTATTTACCTGGTCAGTCTCTGATGGCCCAGCCCTGAAATGGTTGGGGGCCATCAGAGACGGTTGGGGAATGATGATTTGAGACTGCTGGAAAAGGCAAAGCTGCTTGTGGGGTTATCCAACAACAGGCCTGGAGAGGAGCAGAGCCTCCCTTCAGTCTGAGCTGCCAAAGAGGAGTTTCAAAGGGGAGCTACTGTGGAGCCACGTGCTTCAGCAATTCAGCATGGGGAAGACACAGGAGGGCCATGACCCGTGAGAAATGCACGTTGTGGGTCTCCTCGCTGAGCAGAGCACAGAAAGCTGCACATCTGGAATGTGTAGGAGTTGTGGTGCCTGTAATTACAGGTGTGAAGCACACTGGGTCACTGCGCTGGCTGCTGAGCTGCTGGAGTTGTTTGAGCCTAGACTAACTTTGGTGTGATTCATAGTATTAATGATACACTTTCTTTGCAGTGAAGGAAATAAGCCTTTTGTCCTTTCTTCTTTGTTTCATAATGGTTTTGCTTTACATCTGTCAAATATTATTATTTTGTCTCCAGTTTGTATTAATTTTTGCAAATTGGTACCCACAGTGAGAGCCTGTACAAAGGTTTTGTGCTGCATCTTCTAAGCCTGCCTTAATGTCAGTGTTTATCTTTTGAAGCTAATAATTAAAAAGGAAAAAATACTGTCTGTGGATTTCTGTTGTTATGCCACTTGAGTCCATTTTCTCTTGTTGGTAGCTATCAGATCTGACTTGCACCCACAACAGACTGTGTTTGTGGGGGGAAAATTGTCACTGCTTTTATTTTATGTCTGGCCTGTCAAGAATAGTAATGAGAGCAGAAAAGCACTTGCATCCCCAGTTAACCAGCTACAAAACAGGCAGGCTGAGTCCTCGATGTACTGTCAAGTCTGTGTGTTGTGTAGGCAATTAACATTGATGCTGAATTAATTAATGATGAGAAAACATCAAAGAGTTGGGGTGCTTCAGTTCAGATGAGCACCAGAAGCTCAGATTGTGATCAGATTGTCTAGGAGTTGTCTGAGGGCATCTTGTAACCAGTGTTTTGCTGCATGCCAGGAAAAGGCTGGGGCTTGGAAGCCCTGTATGTTGTGTTCAAACCTCTAAAATGTTCTACGAGACATTTTTATGGAGACTGGGCATTTCTCTTGTATCTATTATGACTTACTTTGTAAATATCTCATCAAAAGATATCTCATAATTGTTCTGTTTTAGAGATACGTTGCATGGGTCTTCATACTATAGGTTTTTAGTCTCAACTTGTGCATTTTTAAGGTAATGAATGAGTTCTTATAAGCATGGTCTCTGGAACAGGCATAAATAAAGGGGAATAGACTGGCAATGAGCCTACAGTAGAATTTGCCATCTAAGGCAGCACTTAGATTCTCCTGTCTCTGGAGACAGAATTAGTCTATGTATTATATGGAACTACAGTTACTGAGCTTGCCTTGTTGGATAGAGCAGACAAACCCACTGGATTAAGTTTGTGTGACAAAGTTTTGGTAGCAAAGGGGCTACAGGGGTGGCTTCTCTGGTTATCTTTAAGGTCTCTTTCAACTCAATCCATTCTGCTAATTTTTGATATGTACATGTTGAAGTTAGGTGTCCTTTCTTTTGTTCCTTCTCACCTATGGAAGTTTTCTCCATTAGTTGTGAGGAAAACCTGACTGCTGGTACTTATTGAATGCTTGAGAAGACAAAGAGTTTAGCTGGGCCCAGGGGGAAGGGGGGCAGGTGAAAAAAGGAGGGCAAGGGCAGCTGTCTTGTTTTCTTTGGCTTCAGAGCAAGACACCCTGGGAGCAACTGCTGCTTGGGGGAATGAATTCGCCATAATCCAGGCAGAGCTGCTGCTGCTGCGTCTTCATTGTCTCTGTCATCATCTCTGTTTGTGGCCCTTGCACCTCCTGTCCTGCCGGGACGCGCTGCAGCGCCAGCCACCACTGCAGATCTTCTGATACACCTCATCCACCAGCCTGGGATTTTTGCTCATCCCTGCCATTCCAGCTACATGTTCCTCAGAGCCCTGCAGGGGCACCAGGACTGACTGCCTGCAGAGGGGTTTGTGAAGCACAACCTCTCCTCCTTTCCCATCTCAGAAGGCAGCCACGGGGCCCCGGTTCTGTTTTGTTATCAATGCCGTAGTTGTTGTTGTTTGTTTGCCTTGTTATACATACTAGTCAAGAACTGTTATTCCTATCCCCATATCTTTGCCTGAGAGCCCCTTAATTTCAAAATTATAATAATTCAGAGGGAGGGGGTTTACATTTTTCATTCCAAGGGAGGCTCCTCCCTTTCCTAGCAGACACTTGTCTTTCAGACCAAGACAGTACAGCAGTGTTTTTGGTCCCATCCTACAGCCATAAATGTCTATTCTTCCTATAGAGCAATGGAAGTCACTGTGTTAACAACTGAACTGTCAGCTGTAGGAAGGCATGAAAAACAGAAGTGAGCAGCATGAGAGTCATTGGGAGGAAATCCCACCACAGTGTGTGGAGTATGGCATACAAGAGCTGCTGCTGGGCCGTGATGTAGAACTTCTTCCTGCATTTGTCCTCAGAATATAATTAGGTGTGCAATCCCACATGTGCACCTGGAAAAGTTTCTTACTGACAAGAATAGCAAAGTTTTAAAATTAAAAAAATATGAACCAAAGGGAATGAAAGTAGTCAATGTTTTATTATCCAAAGAGAACTTTGATGTAGAAAAGTTGCACACAACCCAATCCATCAATTAAATTCACATCATCCGTGGCCTGCTTGCTTTCAAAGGTCTTTGACAAGACTTGTACGAAGAAAGTTTTAAAAGTTCTTGCATTGTAGTTAGTATTTAAAAAATTATGGCTTTTTTTTTATGACTACACATACCCCATGCTTCTTCTTAAGGTAGCAAACCAAACATCTGTTTTATAGGCTCAATGATGCTTGGATGACGATCAAAGGGAAAGATTGCCAATTAACCCCCATGATCTCCCCACCATGTGTGTTTGATGCCATATTTTTTCCATCTGATTTATTTCATCTAAACTTGATATTAAATCCCTTACCAAATTCAAATCAGCCATGGCTTTCCCATTGCTCTGACAACACATCAAAGCTTCAGAGGATCCAGAAGATTGAATTAGCCACTGTCTGCATCTTCACTGAGCTGCTCTTAGAGACATGTATCTGTGTAAGGAACAAAGGGAATAAGTGATATCTCTGCTCTGAAACTTTCAGAAGAGTTAAATGGGTATAAGGTTAGACTAAGCTAAATTTAAACAAGAAGTACTATGCAGAATGAGCTATATACCATAAAGCAGACTTGTATTCCTTGTAGAAAAATTAATGGAAAATAAGCAGCAACGAAGATCTTGAATAAATTTGAATAATTTTAGTACATATTTCATCAAAATGGGATGCATTGTGTTGCCAAAGGAAATATGTTTGCTATTTGTATTAAAATAACTGTAGAAATGGAGGGAGGAGCAAGAAGGCACTGTAAAAACCACACTGTACTGTCAATGCTTATTGCAATCATTAGTTACCTTCTCAAGGCTAAGGGACAAACACTTTAAATCTGTTTTGGGAGCTAGGATACTGCCAGGAGCATGCAGCAGTGAGGAAACCTGAAGGTAATGCTTGGGACAAACTGTTTAGAGAAGGCAAAGAGGAAAAAAAAAAGACTGAATTTAGCCTTTAAGGCTCAAAGTTAAAAGACTGTGTACAAGACTGGCTTGACCTCATTGTCAAGGTAGGAGAGGTGTACCTCATCCCCAAGGATGAGAGTTATTTATTTTCAGGAGGCTGCACATGTCCCTCACACCTCAGTGAGCAGTCTAAATCAGAGATAAATGAGATGAATTTGGTCCCATGCCATTGGCATTGCAACAGTGACAATGACCAGTAGGTTGGGCAGGGCTTTGCTGTCACTTTCTGGGGTATCTCCCTGCAGGTCCTCTGTGAAGGTAGTGTCAAATCCCATGATGTCTGTATAATTACATCTAGCCTGTTTTGTGGAAGAAGGTGCAAAATCTTGGGCCTAGGAGTTGAAATTAGGATTCTATCACATGGGTTGTTCAGAAGTCAAGGAAGACCAGTACAAATCTTTGGACCTGTGCCATGCATTTTTTTGGTTTCTTCTTCAAACACATCTGCTACTTCCTGGTGAGCCAATTCAAAATTTTTCCATTTGGAAGACTGTATGGAGTAATTTCAGAGATGAAGCTCAGGCTCAAAATAAGAAGAGTAAAGGAGGGATCTGTGGTTTGCTGAAAGGACTAGTCAAGATGTGGGGGTGATGAAATCCTTTGGGACCTTGAGTAGGGGCTATGCAGTATGGGAAGAAATATGTGTAGCAGCAGTGTGGGTTTTATTGACTGTTCCTTACAAAGGCAATTGTGTAAAATAGTAAAGCATGAGACAGTGGTACTGAAAGGACATTTCTTAAAAAGGAAAAAAAATTCCTTGTTTGAAAAGAAAGGAGAAGGTCAGAAGAGAATAATATAAAATACAGTCAAATGTGGTCACTCTCATACAATGGTCTGATGGAGGAAGGCTCTCTACTGTAAGAAGCAGTGCTTGTATTAGGTAATAGTTATGCTGCCATGTTTTGTTCTCAAGCCTTGTCTTTAAGATGTGCTGTGGGCCCAGCTGTGGAGGCTGTTGTGAAGAGGCAGGAGATGCCCTGCTCTGTATGGTGGGTGGGACAAGGAGAGACAGTTTTATATGGCAGTAAGAGGAAATATTCTTGGCAGCTGGCTAGTACTGCCGTGATCTTAAGCCATCTGCAGGGGCCTTGGAATATGAAACCTGAGGTCTTTCTCCACTCAGGTAGGTTTAAGTGCATGTGTAGACTAAGTATGTAAATTAAGCCATTTGTTTTCAGTGTGTCATGAATCTAAGAATGTTTATTATCTACAGCCTTTGAAGTCTTGGCATATACTGACATAGTTGCTGTTAAACTTAGGTGCGTGTGTGTGGGTGGAAGGGCAAATGCTGAAACAGAAGAATATTGTTTTTCAGCAGCTGATTGGCTTTATGGGCCAGCAATGGCCAACATTATGCCAGTACTTAGTTAAAAAGAATTCCAAAATACTCACAACTACACAGCTTCAAAAACAGACTTATCATACCTATCAGCATTCAAAATATGAGTCTGATGTAGGAATGTTCAGCAGAGATGCACAGGAATTTATGTATTCACATCTCTAGCACTTGGAGTTTAGTTTTTCCCAATCAATGCCAGGAAAACGGATTTGGTTCCTTTCCTTGAAAAAGATATTTAAACAAAAAAGCTGTTTCTCTGTACTAAGATCATGTTCAGCTGTACAGATGGTTTTGGTTTTGTTGCAGCACACTCTTACCTACATCACTATCTTCCTTTCTAAAATCTTCCTTCCTTTCCCCTGCTTTATTTATATTGGCTCTTGGGTAATACAAATCTCAACATTTTCTCCTAATAATAAGTGTCTCCAGGTAGTTTGTCTTTGGACAAACCAACATTCATAGGCAGATCATAAAGTTTTCTTCCGGAGAAGTGTTGGAAATCTTATGCTGTTAAATGGTGAAATGGACTTTCTTTCTTTTTAAATATTTTTGGACCAGAAAATTTTTTTCTTTACAGTAGAGTGCTAAAATGAACCAGAATACAGCCAGTATCACCTGCTGACCCTCCTTTAAAACATAGGGCAGAAAAAACTCTGCTATTCTTGTCACTAAACCTGGCAAATATTCTTGACCTAAAACATAATTTCCATGGAGATCAATAGTCCTGATTATATGAGTTCAAAAGGAGAAAAGTCACAGTGTTTTCTGGCATGTCTGCTGCTTACTGGTTCTTGCCATTTGAAATCTTGTACTTCACTCTTAGTTGACCTCCTTCAGCTTTGATTTTAGCCATGAGTGTTCTTAATGCTTTGTCTTTGAAATAAAAGAAAACAAATTTGATTGCTCAAATGCCATTTGCAGTCTTTCAAAAAACCAGACCATTCAGAGCAGCTGAAAAGCAACACTGAAATGGTGACTGAGGTACCTGCTGGTAACTGGTTCTACCTGTTTCCCCCAGGTTTTCACCTAGGCTGAGAAGGACAGGAATCCATGGGAAAACTTTCAGAAGCAGAAGTTGTAAGAGTTTTAAGTTGCTTTTGGTTATTCCCTTTGTAATTTTCAACCCTGGATCTGAGCAGGCAGATAGGGGAGAGAGAGGACCTGAGGAAAATGGGATGGGAGAGGCACAAAAATGAGGCTGAATGCTCTAAAAGTGTTGGAATTGGCCCTCACAGCCAGACCATTTTCCCATGGTGCATGTCTGAAGTTGATAGTAAGAGTTAGTTACAGAAATACAGATACTTAGAGCCCAATTTTGAAAATCAGGTTTTTAATTCAGCGATTAAACACCTGCACACTGATTATTCAGAAAGCCTGTCAGCACTTACCTCTTACAGTGGGTGTCAAGTGCCAATTTTAGGTCTAAGTGCAGATGTAGGTGCATGAACAGAGGGTTTCAAGATTGGAAGCCGGGCTCTTAACAACAACAGGTTCATCTGCCTGTGACTCTTCTGCACTAAGCAGCAAAATCAGCTGAACTTAAAGGGAAAGAAAGCTAAGAAAAAAGAGCACAATCCAGCTAATAGCTGCTGTTATGAAACTGTGGGAAGATGGCTTGCTGCTTGACAAAGAAAGTACTGTTCTGCGGAACAGGGCAGCAGGCTTTTCAGCTCTACATTTACGTTTCCTTGCTTTGCTGCTTTTTAGTTTCTGAACTGTTTTTTAGAGCCTTCCCCCGCAGACTGAGCACATAATTTATTTAATGGAGTACAGCACCTTCTGAACCCAGAGAGACTGGCTGCTGTTTGACATCCTTCTCCCAGGGGGTAGAAGTAGTGTGCTAAGGGGCACCAGTGTACCCTGCCTGCCGCAGGAGTCAATAAAAAGCCCGAGTGCTGGAATCTGTAGGAACAGAGGAAAAGAGTGTAATGAAAGACAGGATGCAAAATGAGACATTGAAGGCAGCAGGGCAAACACAGCTCCTGTCATCAGGTTTCTCCCTGATCTAGGGACAGATGGCCTATCATTCCTAGCTTGTGCTTCAAGATCCCCTGGGAGCTGTGATCAAGTATTTTCTTTAAATCCAGGCTAACACATTGATAGTGTGAGCCACATATATCACAGATTTGAGGTATGGATTTCTGCTTTGTTTAAAGTAAACCCAGAGAGAAAGGCAGCTTTGTCAGCCTTGTGCTAATATCTGCTGGGATATTTCTTGTGCGAAGGAAGGGATTCAGCTTCAGGTTGTGAAAGAGGGAGCTCCATTTATGCACATACCCAGCCAGAAGCTGACAATATTTCCAGTGTGTAAGGCTCAGGGCTGGGACAAAATGCCATGAATATATTTGAGTGGGACTTTTTAGGGAAGACAAAAGAAAACTTACCAAGTGAAAGATCTCAAGCTGGGATAAAGAGCCTTGAGAATGCCAGTAAATGGTGATAAAGCTTTGCCTTAAAAGGTTTAGCTTTTTGAAATTAACCTCTTCTCAACCAGAGCATGACTCTTCATTGAGGTGAACAAAAGGCTGTGTGCACCCAAAAAGGCAAATTTACTGTGGTCTAGAAAGGGTTAGAGGAAGTGCTCTGTCACTGCATCTCAAAAGTAAAAGTGATGAGACCCCAACCTCTTGCTCCCTGAGGGTGGGAGAAGGACAAGAGCTAATGTTCTTCCCACTATCAAAGGAAGTGATGCTACCTCCCAGATAAGTGTAGGAGGCTGAAGTAGCATTTTAGAAAGCTGCCTGAGTTAGCCCTGGTCCCAGGAGAGACAGGCCAGCAGTGCTGTGTTAGGAAGACAGGAACGTCATTGAAGAAAATGCTGCTTGGCTGCCATGGGCACAGCTCCTGCAGCATGGAGGCTGCTCTCCTAAGGGTGGCAAAGATAAAGGGTCATGTAGGGTTTAAGATTTAGAGCATTAATAGTTGATACTCATCAGTCTGCCATCAAGATTTTCAAAGCAATATCTAATCAGTCTAGACCAGAGCCAGCAGACATTTGTTTTTGTTTGCTCCTTTTCTCTTGCAGTGTGGGGTAAATTAAACAGAAGGACCTCTTCTCCTTTGCTGTTCATTTGTTTACTCTTTCCTACCCCCTTGTCTGTTCCTTGCCTCTCTTGTGAGTCTTGGCACTGCTTGGAAAAAGAGTGTATGAATGGACAACAGCTGCCCAGAGCTGCTGGGGCCTCTAATCCTTTTCTCAGCAAATAAATGGGAGCAACCACATCCAGCTGGATTGGTGGAAAGAGGTAAATGATTATTATCAGCATTCTAGAAATGTCAAATGATGTTATGAATAGTAGAGCCCCAATGTGCCTGAGGCTCCTGTGTATCTGTTGGGGGAAATATTACTTCTATTCAGAGAAAGCAGGAAAGAGTCAGAGAGGGGATGAATTATTTTACAATTAATCACTGCATGATTAGAACATTTGTTTCTATTTACACTTGAGTCTCCTTTCTCCAAATTTCATAACTTGTTCAAGAAAGAGCACCACCTCCTTGTCTTGTGTCATGCCAGTATTGTTCAACCTTGAGTAGATGCCCTCTCATTTGAGCTTGTTGGTGCAACAAAGCTTCACTGATTTAGTTGCTGGGAATGAAAAAAAAATAGATATATAAAAAAAGCCCCCAGTTATTAGACTGCTTGTTAAATCCCACCATAGCTAAATAACATCTGGCTTTCTATAAATACAGCAAGCCAGTCATTAACAGTGGGACTATTCACTGTTTACAGAGCTGCATTTGAAAAGAACCAAAATGCAAAGTATTTGCTGAAAACTGCACAGCATCTGTCTGCAATAGACTTTTGATAAAGCCTGTCTTACATTCTGGTCATCTTTGTATTTCAGTATTTGGATATTTTGTGTATGACTAGCTGTCTTTTATTCCAGAGTCACAGATATGTTGCTGCTACAAGCAACATTAGGGTTTCTAAAGTGCACAGAAACTTCTCGTGTTCAGAATAACATCCTTGGACCTCTGCTTCTATTTAGGTATGTGCAGACAGTTCATCAGAACCAATCAGCCTTTTATCCAGGTAAAGCCCTTTGCTACATCAGGCAAAATAAACACAAGTTGTGCATTACATTAGGGATTTCTTAGAAACAACTTAGTTGTGATCACACTGCAAACCCCAGCCTCATAGCTGTGTGTTCAGAAATCCAGAGGAGATGCACAGAAGTAAGGATCTCCATCCACTGAGGCTGAGCACTTTTATAATCCACAGGATCTCTGATGCACAGTTAATCCACTGATACTGCAGTTCCTCCAGGATCAAGCTGCCCAGACAGACCATTGCAAATAGGTATATTAAGCCAGACTTCCTTGCACATGCTGAAGGTTGTGAAGCCTGGTTTCCACTGCCTTTTTCCTGTGCAGATATACTGATGCTTAATAAAACTCATTAGACATTTCCCCAAGGGCTAAGGAGAGAGGAATTTTCCTGTACCTACAACCCGACTCTGTCACACATTGTAGGAGCTAAATGTGTGCGAGAGATCCATCTGTTATGTGTAGCTAAAAATTGCCAGAGTGGTTAAAAAGCAACCTTTGGGTGGACAGGCAAGGGTATGCACAGTGAGATCCCACAATGATTCCTTTCAGGGAGAAATCAGACTGGAAGGAGATGTTTGCAGTCCATGATAGAAGTGCCTAACATGAAGGCACTGGCCTGATGTGGTGAATTCCCATTAGTTTTTCTCTCAGTGAGCTGCTGCATTAATGATGTTTCCCAGCAGGATGCTCCAAGGAGGTGACACAGGAGGGCCAGAGCAATCGTTTTTTCTGTGAGAAAGGCCCAATAGCTAGCAAGGCTCTCAGCTGCTTTTACAAAGGTACATTCACCCATGTCAGGATGCGCAGGCTCCAGCATGAGTTGTAATTGTGTCCAGAAAAATCTGTTTACTTTTCTTTGTGAATAGACACAGTCATGGATTCTTACACCTTTTCCTGCCTGCTTCATCTGCTCCTACCAGTCTGACCTCCTCTGCTGTAGTATTGGTGGCCAGGGTCTCCTAGGGAGGAAACCTTTCTGAAGAAGAATGAGATGTTTTGCTATGCATCAGAAAATGGATGGGTTTGAGCTTTGAGCTCTACTGTGCTTATTTTGAGTTTGAATTTTAATTTTTAAATTTTTGGTACTATACTTTAAAGTTTTGGTATTATACTGCCATCCATGGCTTCTGAGTGTCTTCCATATGATAACAATTAGCAATTCTGATTAGTAATTTTATGGAGTCTGTTAGATACATATCCTTCAGGACTGTGCCATAGGGCCATAGTTTTCAGTATCACAAAGGTACAAAATGTCTCTTTTGTGGAAGCTACTGGTGATGCATTTTCTGATGATATGGACTGGACATATGGGAGAACTGGAAAAAATATGATCATGAAATGTTTCCTGGATGGTACTGTGGCAGCATTCCCAATACACAAATCCAATACGTATAGCCTGAACAGTTTTTAGGCTTTTAAGAAAAAGATGCTTAGAAAGAACTCCTCAGCAGAAATACAAACAAACAAAAATTCTAAAGGAAAAATAACATAGATTATAGCCATTCACAAAACCTGCACAACGGAACTCCTGAGTGCAGAACATTCATAGGGTGAGAGTTACAGGAAGATCCCATAAATTGCTTTTTTGCCTGGGACACCAAGTGCAGTGGTGTAAAGCAAGTAACTACATCCTCCTGCTTTGTATCAGCCCAACAAAAAACAAAGTGGAACCACTGTGAGTGACCCTGGTCAGAGATAGGTTGACTTATTTCTTAATCTGTGCTTACCCTTGGCTCTATTATGGATCATGAACCTGTTGAGAACTGTGGTGGAAAATGTGACCACAGCTCAAGATCCCGTACCCTGTGCTCTCCTCTAGCCCTGTGTTCAAGAAGGTAAATGTGTTGGGAAAGGATGAGGATGTGGGGGGCTGAACACTTTGAAACTCAGCTTAGTAACAGCAAGTGCTATAGAATACGCAATATTTAAATATAGCCAGTAAACCAAGGAAAGCTGTCAGAAATGGATGTAACTTTTGATGTTCAAAACAGCAGTGGTAGAGGTTATTGCAGTTCTATGCAATATGGAAGGAAGAGATATTTTAAATTAAACAGGAAATTGGAAAATAGTGATAACAAACAGTAATGCTTGTGATGAGATACCTTCAGCCTGTGGGACCGTGTGCATGCAACATGTGAGCAAAGTTTCTTGTTGAAACATTCATGTCATGTACCTAGCCCAGAGAGAAAGATACATGAAATCGCCAAATTAGAAAAAGAGGCAAGGAAGAACAATCTGGACTCAAGATCTACTCTGTTGTTATCTTTAAGTAAAGGAAAAAATATAAGCACAAGAAGAGTGTTTAGGGCTCTCCTAGGCCTGAGAGACCCTCACACCCCATCCATAGTCTGATCTTCAACCTATCAGAACTTGTGGAGACCTTGGTGTAGAGTATATCACATTGTTTCTAGAAACTGTTGAAGGATTTAAGTATCTCAGGTCCCACCTGAAGAGCATGATAGCCTGAGGCTGAGATGTAAAAGTGCACAGAGAGCCAAAACCGCAGCCCCAGGGCTGTCACCTCCACCAGTAAGAGCAGAGTTAAAATCAAAGCAGTGGTGTAGCGCGCTCCTCTCCACAGGCCGACACTCAATGCCAGATGGAGTGAGCTCCCCAAAGCACCTGCATGCTAAATCCCCTGAAACCACAGCTGTGTTATTCCTTTCACAAATATTGCTGGGACATTCTCAGTCCCAGCTCATTTAAACCTTTGGCTGAGGTATTAACACACTGAACAGGAGAGGAATGAAATAAAGTGTGCAGGGGACAGAAATGTACAGTGGGTCTCCTGCTGGCTCCTGAGGTGAAATCCCAGTGTTGACCAGTTTACTGTGGCCAGTTTGGATGTAAAAGTTGCACACACTTGCAGGGAAAGACAAAAACTTCCCTCTTCTTTTCTGAGAGTTTTCTCCCCTCCATAAATCTTGCTACTGCTGTGTCACCCTGCAAAGAGACTTAGCCACTCCATGGGGATGTGCATCTGCAAGCCTTTCTGCCTACATAATTATCTACATATAACTAATGTGGGATAAAACTGACTCAAAGCTGGACATTTTCCAGCTTAATAAATTTCTTTAAAGCAGGGAAGCCCAAAAACATAACTAGTGTAGTAATATATTGCAGGAATTACTCTTCAGTTTTAATTTTAAAATATTTTACTGCTGGCATAAGCTTTGGAATGGCTTTTAAGTGTATTTTTTCTGGTCTTTCTATGATCTAAACTTTTAATTAGTCATAATCAATGGAAACTGGGAAAAGTGTGCACCACCATGTAAAATGAGAGTCCCTGACCTATGCCAGCCTTAGGGAGCAGATGACAGTGGATGGTAAATGCAGGTCTTGTAATATGAGATAGCAAGTTAACTGATTAGTAATTATTGTTGCTAATAAAATGCACCCTGAAATTGGTGCTGTACTGTGTTAATAAATTTTTGAGCAGCTTTTCTCTGTAAATATTATAGCCTTACCATACTGAGATGTTTTATAGCCCTAAACAAGGAGGTTGAACATGACAGTGGCCCCACCCTAGAAGGAGGGTTCTGTTCTCCACAATAAGTTCCCCTATTAAGGTCCATCTCCAGTTCTTCATTCTTCACATAAACACTTGTAATGCCAAGTTGGTACTAAACTGGTAGGTCTTCACCACATTAATGATGTATGAGCCCAAACTGCCAGAGAAAATGCTTTGTTTAAATTCAGGAGCCCTTGGACCTGGCCAAAACAGTGGGAGCCATCTAACCTAGTATCAGCCATCTAATAGTACTCTATCCCGTGGGCCTTTAGGCTCCCCACATGATTGATGCACAGTTCAAGGCACCTCTAAGAGAAATTTGTGTACAGCCAAAGGTATGGTGTGCATCCGCGAGGGCACAATTTGGGCTTGGACACAGATGGCTTTGTCTGGATGGTAAGGCCACCAAACTGCATTACCCACAGTGTTACTGTGACTGGCCCATTCAAGTCCCTCTTTCCTTGTTTGCTAACATGCTTTTTATCTGCAACAGCTTTCAGAGGTTGTCTATCCATAGCAGTTTTCATACAATGGACAAGACTCATTTTGAGCCAAGTACTGAGAAAAAATGCTTAAAGCAGCATGAGAAGGAATTTATTTTTTTTTCCGTACAGATCTTTGCCTCGTGAAAACCCCCCTGATCATCCTTCAGAAAACCAGGTTCTTGGTAAGATGCACTCCAGCTTAAGCTACAAGCCTCTAGAGTGTGCGAATATGTATTTAAAACAGATTTTTGGAGGAAAATGAGCCATTATTCTATTTTCAATTCTTTTTGCCTCTGCAAGGAAAAAAAGTGGGACCTGTGTTATACACTGCACAAACAAGGGATGGAAGCTAAAGACTGAAATCAGGTGTGAAGGCACCTGTCCAGCACCATGGAACAATACACACCAGAGGCACAGGGAAAGTTTCACAGTGGGGGTGGAAGGGAGGAAAAGAGACTTTAAAGAAACTCCATGAAAAAAATATACCCTCTCACATTTTCTTTTTCTTCTTAAACCTAAATCTACCTGGCACAGTGTTAAGCACTATTCCAAATGAGTGTTGTTATAAATAGTGCTCTGCAATGCAGCCTTCACATATGACTCTGTCAGCCTGCTGACAGCAAAGTGTGTCTCCATTTATAACCCCACTTTCTTACCTTGGTTCATCACCTTAATGTTACCTGGGAGCTGACAGCTTCCAATTACAGTCACATTTGCAATTCCAACAAGGAAGCATCAGGGTCTGGATTTTAAGGGTTTGGTCTTTTCTTTCCTGAGCAAGTGTTCTCCCTGAAGTCCACTCAACAGCTTGTTTCTGAGATTGTCATCTTTTTCACAAAGGTGTTTTGAACTGTAGTGAAGTGTAGCCTGTGTGGATCCAATGTAGTTCTCACTAGAAATGTTATATACCATTAGTGAAGATTCCAGGTGCTACTTTGAAAGTTTTCTGCATTTATACAAATAAAATGACCTTTAAATTTGGATCAAAGTTTTCTGTAGAAATTTCTGCAGGCATAAGTTGCTGAATTGCTCATTTAAAGTGTCTCAGCGAGTAATACACTGATGTAAAGGCAGATTTGGAAAGAAGTCATGGAGAAATCAAGGCTGGAGGTGGATGAGGTAAATTAGGGGAGAGTGCATGGGAGCTGCTGCTCAGGAGGTAGTACAAGTACAAAGCTTGACCTGCCCTTCTTCCCCTTGTCATTTCCTTTGATGTCCAGACACTGCAGGACTTGAGACCAGTAGGCCAGATCTTCCACCTCCCTGCTCGCAAATTCAGTCTCTCTACCCTTTTAACCAGCTTCTGAATAGGAATGAGTAAGGGAAGAGGAATGACACTGACAGAGAGCAATTCCCCAAAGGGGCCAAGCACTGCAGGCTCTAGGAAAGCTGGTGAAGCAACTTGGAATTGCTCTGGAGAAAAAAAGATGCCTCTGGGGAGAATATTTGTGAGACATGAAAAGCGATTTGTATGGCTGAAGATGAATCTCAGATCTGATCCTCAGCTTTGCTGTTGTCTAATCATTGTATCACCCTTTATGGCCCCAGGACATTAACCAAGTGTAGGGTACGTCCAAAGTAGGAGCTGCTGCATCTAAATGACTGATTTATTTCTTTTTCAAAGAGCTAAGTAGAAGATGAAGCTAAAGGAGAGACCAAAGGACTCCTATATGCTGGCAAGGAACATGTCAAACACTCAGTCTGAAATTTGTAGCCAACTCCACAGAAATCCTGCTGGTAGTGGAGATGAGAGAAAGAGACGCAATTTTCCTTTCAAATATGTGACAGTGGGTAGAAATGAAATCTCTTCCATGTTACTTCTCCTCCCAGCTTCTGGTGATGCCCACTGACAGCAGATGCCAGTCAGAAGGACACATTCCAGGAAGGGAAGCTGGTGCATCTGCCACCTCCTGGTTTGTGTCTTTTGTTCAAGCTGCAGCCACCCTTCCTCTTTGTATTTAGTGGCCTCTAACAGAGCACTACCTCTCTACTCTGTGCAGGCAGGAGACAAAAGCAGCTCTGAAATAAATGCCTTCTCCTCAGAGAAGAACTACTTGGGAGTGCTGCTCTCATCCTGAAGTGAATGGAGAATACTTGAACTGGGAGAAGTTACACTGGCCATGTCAGGGACAGCCTGGAGTAGCTGAATCTTGCTTTTGTACCTTCATTTCCCTCCTTAGCAGCAGGTTTGAAAAGTGGCATCACCTTACATCCTTGTGTCAGAGGCCTTGAGCCATTATTTAGTACTTCTTTACAAGAATAAATAGAAGCTCTTTGGGTTCTTGAACAGGGACAAGGCACAGGAAATTATATAGCTTTCTATCCTGCTGGGATCTGAAAGTAAGTAAGATCTGCTTTTTAATCACAGGATCATCTTTAAAGGACAGTGTAAAGGGCAATTCTCTCCTCTTTCCAAAGGAATGAATTCTGTAGTGTAAGAAATTGAGAAGGAAGCAGGGAGGGACTGGTGAGACTGTGCAGGCCAGAAGTCATTTGCTCCAAGAAGCTCCCTAGTGCAGTTAATACAGTTTGATTAAAATTTTTTTGTTTTTTTTTGTTACACTAGTTATCATAAAGGATTGCTCCCATCTCTGAGAACCCATCCTTCTGGGTGCAGGAGGAACTCCAGAAGCATTTCTCCATTCCTGTGAGCAGAGTGATCAGTTATTTCCAGGTGAGGTGGGCCAAGACAGCAGTCACAGCATGCCTGCAGGATGGATTTCAGCATGGGCAGGATGATGTAAGCATGCCACAGGCCCATTGCCTCTGCAGGTGCAATCCCTGAAATATCATGGGCACGTGCAAGAAAGTACCCAAGACAATTTGTTTTTCAATGTGCAGGAAACATTCCTCTGGTTTGATTGATCTCCAATGTGAAATTCAAGCCAAGAAGTGCAGGGGCCTTCCTTGGGGCTTTGGATCCCCAAGAGAGAAGGCTCTGCAGAGGGTGGGACCAACCTACCTCTGTGTGTTGTTCCTGAGAAGAGCATTTTCCTCCATGGTGATGCTGGGGCTGTTGCAGGCTGCACCACACACATGTCTGCTGTTTCCCATCTAAATATCATGCAGCATGGGTGAATAACAAGCAGAGATATCTGTGCCTGCACTTCAGTTGATCATTTTCCTGATTATATGACATTTTTTTGTGGGTCAAAACACACTAAAACAACCACTTAGTGGTTAGAGATGTGTGACTGACTCTGACAGTGCCCTTAGTACCTTTCAGAAGAGCCCAAAGCACCTTCTGGATTTTGAGCCTGGCTTTCTTTTCCCTTACACCAATGCAAATCAGGAATGACCCCTATCGCTCATTGCTCATGTATAGGCACACACATAAAGGCTAAGAGGAGGAGGAAAGTCTGTAAAGATGGATGGGGAGATTAATTGTATGTGAAATGCCCTATATAACATGGGTCACCCTACTTGCAGTTGCACAATGCCACAGGCTGCAAAAAACATGGAAGAATGAGTGTACATCCTGGGAATTCCTAGGACATTGCTGCCCAGTACATGAATTTGACTACGGGGTATGAGCTGGAAAGGAGTTTACCAGTTTGGTGATAGGATGAGAGACACGATACAAGGAAAAAGC
>VWYI01045482.1:30262-58437 GCA_013399455.1 Anthoscopus minutus
CAAAGCAGTTTGAAAGCAAAATACCTTAAGATAAATTCCTGCATTATTTAGAGGGATGAGGGCCTTTCTCTCTGAAGTTCTTGGAAGCTGCAAAATGCAACTAAATGAGCAGGACTGGGAGAGATAAAACACCACAAGTGTGTGTGAAAGAACAGTTTCCTGAGGCACCTTTGGTCTTGCCCACACGCAATGAATTGCTGTTCTTACCAGGAGAGGCAGTGGGGGGACAGAGTGCAAACAGGGAGGGAGGAACACAGATCTTGCAGAAGGGATTTATTATGCACTTTGGAGGTGGGGACACACACAGTTCTGGGAAGCTTTCATTATATATTTTTGTCATGATTTCTACATGTGCTTCAATCCATGCTGCTGAGCATCCCATATTGCCAAGGTGTTTGTGTTTTCTTAAAGCCCTTTATGAACCACGTCTGCGCTATGCAGGTTTTATGTTTTGAAGAGCCAAGAGATCTAACGAGAATTTTTCCCGTCTGTGGCATAGTGCAATTATTTATTGGAAGAGAAGCAGTCAGGTATGAAATGAATGAATTTCATAAGCAACTTCTTTTTAACATGTTCTTTCAGTTCTTTTTCCCTTGAGGCTTCCCACCATCCTGTGCTTGCTTTCCCCACTTGATCCATTGTGAGAGGATTGATTTCCAAGGAAAAAAATACCATTTTGAAAGACTTATCTGAAATCATAACTGACTGGCAGGGAGACAATTTAATAGTGGGAGATGAAACTGGGACACTGGAGATAAGAAGTTAATAGGGGATTTAGTCATATACAAAAAACATCACTAGACAGGTGGATGTAAAACAGCTCTTTGATTTCCTGCAGAGCTTGCTGTGGTGAACAACACGTTCTCTGAACATCAGCAAGGATACCTTCTTCTGTAACCACCTCAAATGTCTGTCTATAACCCATTGTCTTGTGGGTTATAGATTGCTGGAGCTATCCATAGAACTGATGCTTGAATATTCATGCCACTCAACTGTAGAGAACCCCGCTATGTTAAAGCCCAAAATATCAGTGCCAGAGGAAGAGAAAAGATATAAAACATGCAATTATTTCACAGCAGAATTCTAGGATTGTTACCTGGCTATCCTTTTTTTCAAGTACTGCTGGAAAGAAAATTTTAGATGAGGTTTTTTTGAGGGCACCATCAGTTTTATTGCAAGGGTCTGCAAGAACAACATGAGCATGCATACTTAAAGCACGGTGTTGCATGTTTTAAACAACAACATTAAGGAAACAACATCCCCAGAATTAAAAAGTGAAATGGAGCACCTCTAAATCTCTTGTATTTGCACAGAGATAAAGTCTTGCATTTTCCTAGTCTGCAGAGATTTATTATGGTTCCTTCTCCTGGATGGCTTGGAAATGGCAGGAACTATTCCAGGGTATCCCAGAACTCCCATGGTCCCAGACAATTGCTCCAGGAGTTCAACATCACTCAAACACAGCAGTGCAACCTTTGTAGACTCATTGCTGCAAGCAATAGACAGAAGTGGGGGTGTTGGCTGTGGCCTGAAGGACCCATAATATGACTCTTAGAACACAAGGCACAAACCAAATCCAGGACTGCAGGATGAAAAGAAAAAAAAATAAAAGTAGAGCAAGTGGGGAGGTAGGCCTTCAAATCTGTAAATTAGTAGGAATTACTGCCTGACTGTAGATGACTCTTTAATGTCCAAATTCACCCAGTAATTTAGATGTCTAACTCCCATCAATTTAAAAATACTTGATGGATTATCCTTTTATCTCTTTTTTTGGGTTTGTTTTTTTTTTTGCATGAATTTCTCACCTGCACAAGGAAGTAGTAATAGCTTTCCTTTACTTTACAGGGTGATATGAGGATAAATATCAAAAGCTGTCAGGCTTGGTTAGGGCACTGGAAAGGACAGAGAAAGCTCACTGCACATCAACAAGTATGTGAGCTATCAAGCTGGCTTTAGGCCAGAACTGTAAGGATCTGATCTGTGCAAGATGAGGAAAATAATTTGAATCAAGTTCATCTGCTGTTCACAGCTCAACCCAAATATTAAAGTATGCACTCAAATGTGAGGTAGATGCTGTTAATTTAAATTAATTTTTTTTTACCTCAGAGGTTAATATTTCTCCTCTGATTTCTCCTCACAGAACTGATCTTACTAGCTCAATGCCATAACACACCAGTTTACAGATACCGCAACATGTAAAACTCATTAAAATGTACATTGCAGCTGGTTTTCACCTGTGACAGCCAAACCAAGCACAAAATCAGTGCAGACTTGCCTCATGTGTGTCACTGAAATTCTTCTACAGGTGCCATCACCAATCTAATTGAAAGAACCTTCCGGTCTTCCTTTGCCTCCCTCATGGTCATGTAGAGAAGAGGCAGCAGCAGAAGCCTTCAGCTGTTACAGGTGCAGCTTTGGCAGCTCCAGCTGTTTTCAACACCCATTGATTAGAGCTTCCCTTCTGCTGAGGCTATGCACACACGAGTTCCTTCACACTGCCCCCAGGCCTGGGCTCTGCAACAGCCCTCAGAGAACCTGGGTGAATCAGTGCTCACCACAGCGAACATGAGAGAGACTATGATGGAATTTGCCTATGTTGCAATATAATTTTGCAGGTATGTTCTTTCTCTTTTTCTCAGGAATTAGAGGTTGGTAGAGGTTTTTTGAGGATTTTCACAGGTTCTGGATGTTTCTGGGTTTTTTCCAAAGTGTGGGACATCGGCTTCTGCTAAGGCTGTTTTATTGGCATCACCGGACCTTTGAATCAGGTATGACAAATTCCCCATGATGCAAAACCAAGTTGCACTGGGATAGGGAATAAGATTTTATTTACTACTCTGGGTTTTGCATCTCTCTCTCCACTAGTTTTATTTCATTGACCTCTGCACAGCTGCTCTTGATGCCTTCCCCTGTAGGAAGAGAATTACTCTCTCCCTTGAGCTTTGCAATGCCTAAGAGATTCAGAAGCTAACTGGAAATTTTCAATATCAATTACATCTTTACTGCTGAAATACAGCTGCCTGTGAATAGTCATGGGTTTTTTTACTGCTAATAGGAAAAGAATCTCTCACAGTTGTTAATTAACACTTCTCCAGATTTATCATTATTTCAACAGGATAGCCTCAGGATGGATTTAACCCCTTGCTCTTCTGGAAACAGTTTAAATGACTTAGTCTTATTCAAGAGCATAGGATAAATTGTTGGCTGGGATGTTTCAAAGGATGGGACTGCTGGTGGAGGCTGCTGCCCTGATGCTGCTGAAACCTAGAAGGATTTTGGTGTGGCTCATCTTGAGATTTTGGTATGGCTCATCCCTGAGGTCAGGCTCTGATTATCACAGTAATGGGCAGCAATTACCAGGCTTACAGTAAGTTAGACAGGTCTATCCTCAGAGAGTCCTGATTGCCCAGAGCAAGAATGAATTGCATTTCTTGACCCATTAGTGGTCTCTAATTTTATGCAAAGTATTGCTGCTTAATTCACTTATTGAGATTAATATTGAAAAGCTTTGCTTATTTTGAATGCTCCTCATCTTATCATTTGCAGCTAACAATGGTGCAGTAGGGAGGAATGAAAGATCAATGAAGCCTCCCTTATCTTTTAGTATCCACCTTGTGAGGTGAATTTCTATTCTCTTAGAAGGCCACAGTGTTGGGTTCATTCTGAAGATGGATGTTTTTGAGACTGCTTGGCAATTTTCCACCACTTGTATGTCAGACTTGATCACTAATTCCTGCCTCTGTCAAAGGTTAATAGAAGACTGTTATGTGTGTAATCCTGCCTCGCTGAGGAAAGGGGTCAAATAGGTTTATAGGGATGAATCTCTATTGATTGCCAGGAGTATTTAAAATAATTGGACTCAAGCAATCAGATTAGCCAATTATGGTTATGAGATGGGTCTATATGGGGTAACGTACATGCTTGCTATAGATTGCAACTGATCCAGCTTCATTTGTCTTAACAATTTTCACTCATTTACTTATTAAAGCTGAGACTAATTAGAATAAGTTTTAGATACTAGTATATAAAATTGACTAGGAATTCATAAAATAATATTTATCTCTAGAGAATACATAGGGAATAGGGTGTTCACATATAAATGAGGGAATAAACTGGGTATTACAAGCATTGATGAGGTCAGCCTATGACAAAAAGAATGCAGATGTCTCTCGGAGATACCCACAGAGCATGGGGCATTCTCCTGTTCTTGTGACTATTACCAGCAGGTGAAAGAAAACCCAGAAAACCACAAATGACAACAGACCACAGGAATTAGTCAGAGGAACACCATGCAAAAATAGCTTTACCACTCGGAGGGTGGAGACCTGCACTCATATTCACCAGAGGCACTCTTTAATAAGTGACCTCCCCCTTAAGAATTCCCACATGTCTCTGCAGTCTTTTAGGAATGCTACAAGTGCAGACAGGAGGTAGGAAGGCCCAGAGCTTAGGGATCCTGCTGGCCAGGGGGCTGCTTTACACAGTAGGAAGGAAACTCAAATATGTGATTCCAAAATGTTGATGCCAAATACCAATAATTCAGACAATCCAACACGTGTTATTTTTGAAACCTTGCCCTGTTTTCCTGATTCCAGGAGGACCAACTTGTTGTTTTAAATATAAGGTATTAATGACTTCATATTTCAATATAAAACTGTGCTGTTGCTGCTGGGAGACATTCAGGGTTACAATGCTGAGGAAGCAAGTAAAACCCTCTTTCTCTGTTTTCACTAACAACAGAGAAATTTATCTCTCTAAGGCTTTCAGGCAAGCAGTTGAGTTATTAACAAATCTGTTCCTTTTTAAATTGCCCTTAAGGATTTCAAGTTCCCCCTACTTTACAGGTTACACAGGGAAGCATTCACGTTTGTACACTTCTGATCAGCTGTAGCCACTGCCATGGAGTGCAAAATGAATGCCCATGCCATAACCCAAGGCATCACAAACTGGAAAATCTTTTTAGTTGGTTAAACTGAGGAGAAGATAAGGCAAACTTTGAGTCATTTGGAAAAATCTTTTAAGACAAATCAAAAGTCCACTAGCTTTTGTCCTGTCTTGAAAAGGAGAAGAATGGTCCTACGGGGTGAGAGAGTAGGTTCACCTGACCCACTATCTCAGTTTAAAAGGAAATGGAAGAAGAAGATGAAGAAGCAGACTTGAATCCAGTGGTGTCTTCCCAGCTAGTACTCTTAAGACCAAAAGCCAGAAGTTCTCCAAGTTAAATAGCCATAATTTGATGGTAGTCAGTACTATATTAAAAAGCTGGGTTCTTGTCATGGGTATATCAAGGATCTACTTTCATTACTGAGTGAAATTTACTTTAAAAAAAAAAAAAAGAAAAGATAGGAAAAGCTCACAAACCTGGCTGAGAGCCAGGCTCCAAGTTCATTGCTATCAAAATAAAGACACTGAAGCAAAGTGGACTTTTGAGTCGGGAAAGGGAAAGAGCAAGCTTGCTGTTGTATTTTTAAATTGGCATTACCATAATCAGTCCCACTAGTATAATTTGGAGGTGAAGAATTAACTTTTTCCTGCCATCCCAGCACTTTTTTTCATAGTCCAGACCTACAGAGTTAATTGTAGCACGCCATCCTTTCAAATGCATGGCTCATCAAAGGTAGCTGTGGCAACCACAGGCTGCCAGCACGGGGTGGGATATTCTGCATCAGGTACTGGAAAGGCTAAGGCTCTTGACACTTTAGCATTATTAATTAGTTTCTAAAAGCCTTGTAGGTCATTATGCTGGAAAGCATAGGTGGAAAATTTCTATATCTATTATTGTGGTTATTTCAGGGCTCAGAAAGTTATTTTCACAGGCAAAACACCTTCTTTAAGTGAAAGTTTTTATGCTGCAATAACTGGGATATCTGTGAAAAATGTCAACAACACCCAGATTGTCTACAAGCACAGCCTCGATTATCAGCCCCACGCTTGTCCATAGAAACAATTGTAAATGCTACAATGGAATAGGGAAAATCAGACTTTTAAAAAATTTGATTCTCTCTTACCTGTGGCTTGCAAAATGTTTTACCAACATTTTCAAGCTACTCTTTTCACATAGTAAAGTTTTAACTGCTGTTTTTAGAGGTGGGTGAATGAATTATAGAGGGATGGAGGGATCTTCCCATCCTCTGGCAGATCCTCTTTATTCCTTTTCAATCCTGCTGGCCATGTGTTGTTGGGAAGAGCTGAAAATCCTCACTGGTAATCTTTCAGTGAAAGCAGTTTTTCTTGCACAAGATCTCAAATTTTTGTCTGGGAAACAATTGAGGTCTACCTGCAGGGGCAATTAGAAATTGATTTTCAAATCATCCATGAGCAAGGGCTTGCCAGCCCTCATTAACATGGCTTTTTGCAGCTCTGGGTTTCAGGGTTGTTGGTTTGTCCACATGCTCTGTCACCGTCCTTGTGTTGTCTTTGGAGCTAATGAGGGAGACAGGCTGGAGAGTTCCAGGGCTCAGGTTCACCAAGTCAGCCACAGGCGCCTTGCAGGGCACTATTCAGCCTGCAGTGCCTGTGCATAAAGGCAGCCCTGAGGGAGAAGATGAGCTGTGCATAAAGTGATTCCTGGAGGACCCTCATGAAAAAGCCTGGGATGTGACCTGGAGCTGAGCTGAAGGGGACACCTGGCTGCGAGGCCAGGTGAACTGAAGCTCTGCTGTTCTGCTGTGGTTTCTCTCTGTAAGTGCAGAGATGCCTCTGGCAAGCACCTGTGGCTTGGCTTGGCAAGGCAGTAAGTGGTTTTTTTTGATTAAGCAAGACCCCTCTACTCCTTTCACGGAGTGGCACTTCAGGGAAATACAGGGCACATTTTCCTATGATTTGTGTTAAGAGAGTAGTGATTTAAAATCTTGCCATGGCCACTTGTTTTATTACTTCAGGGCTGGTCAAAGGTATATTCTCCAGAAGCCAATTGTCCTAGGAAAAGCTACTTTTGCCTAAGGACTATCTCAGCTGAAGAGGACTATATCACATATTTGAGGGAATTTTAAGCAAAAGAGTATGGGAAGAGGGGGAGCATCATGAATTTTTAAGAACGAGAAAGAAAAACATCTTTTTCTTTCTGAAAAATTGTAGGCTTCAAAAGGAAAAAAATTGAAATTTATTCTGAATGCTATCCCATCAAAAGGCCTTGGTTCATCTAAATCACCCATGGTGCTTTAATATGGGTGCACATTACCCCTCATTCCTGGTGCTGATGCTCATAGCATTGTGGGGCAAGACCTCTGCCTGCCCAGTGTTGCTCAAATGCAGAATAAAAGGATAGTCTCTGCTGCAAGGAGTTTAAATCCTACACTCTTATTCTTACAATCTTTCTTGGTATTTTGAATCCTGCGAAAGATTTTGTGACACGGGCTGCTGCCGTTGCAAGGTCTGTGCAGCAGGCAAGCTTTCCTTCACAATGCTGTATTAATTGCTATTATGTTTTGCTTTCTGGTTGTGGCATGTCAGTAATCTGCTACTTACAAATGTCTGCTCCCTAGGGAGAGAGTAAATCACATGTATTTTTTGGAACCAATCCTGCTTTGATACTTAGGAAATGCATTTGGTAATAATATTGGCTGTAATCCTCCTGAGAGAAATTAATTATAAACATGGAGCAAGGTAATCAAGAAGCTGCTCTTGCTGTGACATTGAGCAAAGAACACCAAAGCAAGCAGAAGAGTTGGATTAAATTAAAACCAAAGAGTGTTGTGTTCCTATGGGTCAGATGGGATACAACTCTGTCCTTAGAAGCTCCTGGTGCAGTGAAAGGGGAGCTGGTTTGAATAAAAGAAGGAGTTCTAGCGTGATGTTGTTATAACGCCAGTGCTAGTGTGCTAGTCCAAAGGCAGAGCCTGCTTCTGGTAAGGTGGTGGATGCTGATCTTGAGTTAGGGTGTAGGTGTGTGCCTGCTGATGAGGAGGAATTCTTGTGTGTAATGAGTAAGATCTCGAGGGTTAAAATTGCATTGTAATCAATAATGTGTTATTGCACTCCCTCTTGTGTACGGCTGCCTCCTTGCCCTCGTCCTCCCATTCATCCCTGGAAGCTCACACATCTCCATCCATTCCTACCATCTTCCCGTTGCCTCTCTTCTCAAGCTTCCCCCCCAGGTAGTTAAAGAACTGAGTTTTGTTTTGCCTTCTTCACTCAGCATTTCCCAGCACTGTAGTACCAATTTATTCACCAATAAAACACAAATGAATGTGGTTTTCTTGAAGCAATTTCACATGAGGGCCAAGAAAACAAAAATCTGCTTTTATCCCCATTTCTTTATTTTGTTTGGGTTTTTTTATTAGCAGCAGGACCTGTTCAGGTTCCTGGAATATAAGAAGTCAATCCATATGTATTGGATTAATGGGCTAAGCATGAAGGAGGTGATTAAAAGTACAGGAGAAATGCCGCTTATCCCATGACACACATTTACCTTACCCACAGCCACACAAGCACAAGGTATAGATCTCAGTGCTAAACAGCACCACTGTTTAATTTATCACAGGGACACTTTATAGCCTGAAAAAGTGAGAGATACAAAAGTCATTTGAAAGTATAGAGGGGAAATCAAAGCAGCAGCTCGGTGGTAGAGTGGTTTGTTCACCCTAAAAAACCCCTGCTGCCCGGTGGGGTGAGGCTGGGAGGATGGCAGCTTCTAAAGGCTTTGGCTCTACCTGTATATAGCTATAAA
This sequence comes from Anthoscopus minutus, assembly GCA_013399455.1. Lineage (NCBI taxonomy): Eukaryota > Metazoa > Chordata > Aves > Passeriformes > Paridae > Anthoscopus > Anthoscopus minutus. The sequence continues at coordinate 38,931 of VWYI01045482.1, forward strand.
TATTTTCTGAGCCCACAAAACCTTTCTGAAATGGCTGTAATGCTCACCTTCTGGTAGCTACTGCAACTGTCATAAGTTGCTTTCTGCAATATATAAGCCCTCAAAAACTTCCAGTTCTGTTTTTACAGGTGACCAGGTCATTAGAGGTTATCCAGCTATTCTTGCCCTCAGTCTTTATACAGGCCTTCTTTGTCTCATTTCTATCTCACCTCCAGGCAATTGCATCTGTTATTTTAAAATAACTTCTTTGAGATCTGAAGTATGTAGGAGAGAAAAAAATCAGTTCAAAGAGAAGCAAAGAATACCAAAATCAAGATACTGCCACTATCGTTCAAGAAGTGACAACGTTGCCATTTTTTCTTTTTACTTCTGAAAGATTAAAACTGAAAGCACTGATGATGCAAAGACTTGCCTGCATTTAGCTTTCTTAAGTAGTCGCATCAACATAATTTGGATTGTTTCCGCTCAGTGTATTTGTGTTGCTTTTAAGTAGATCATCGTTCTTTAGAAAAATCATCCCATCTTGCATAGTTTGTTCTTCCAGCTATCTGCTTAGGAGGTCCCATTTTTCCTCTGAAATATATTGTGAAATGAAAATTCAAGGCTGAAATCCTCCAAGAAATGTAATTTGCTATAGTTGAATGGCCAGCTTCTAAAAAGATGACTCCTTTCACGTCTGAGGTCACTAACTTGGTAAGATATGCCGTTCCTGATCTCCAGAAAGTGTCTAATGACCACACTCCTCAGAGGCTGGAAAAAAGCCCCAAGGTCTATGTTGAAGGCATAAGAGTATGAAAATTGACACTGGTGTTGCAAGGTGCTAGTCTTCACTTTTTAAATTAGTGGAGTCCATGGATTACCAGGTCTCCTTGAAGGTATGCCATTGTCTGCTCTTTTCTATTTAAAAAGGCAAAAGAAATCCTCTGTATGGCTGCATCCTCCTTTGCTTTAGCTCCAAGTAATAGCAAAGGGCTGAAGGCCACCAGGCAGGCTGGGCTGCTGGGCTGGCAGGCATCTGGCACAGACATGGGGAGGCAATGCTGCCAGAAGGGAGAACCAGAACATGCCAGGATGCTGGTGGGTTCATTATTATTAGTTTTGTATCCCCATGAGCCTGCTTCCCATGAATATTTGATAAAGCCCGAGAAGGTCACTACAGCTTGTTTGCTCTCCATATGGCACTTCTGCATGTCCCTGCTCTGTGTGTGTGTGCATGGGATTTTTATCCTTTAGCCCATGGCACTCATCCAGATCCCTCTTTTTCCTTACCTGATTAATTCATGGGCAAAGAAATAAAAGGATGAGCTCTTTATTATTCATCACAAGTGAAAAGCTATATGTGTTCTGTGCAAACCTGAGAGGAAGCTTTCCTGTGTTTTGTGTTTGTGTGTGTACATGTCGTTATGGAAGCCAATTACCCAGGAATGGGTCTCTGAATGCCCTGGATGGACTGCTTACACTTCAGTAGGTTTTGCCAGTTTAGGCACATGAGTTGAGTTAGGCTGGCAACCCCCTCAAGGAGAAGAAAGCTTATTCAGCAGGGAGTCACTAGCCAGTACAGATTAAAGAGGTTGCCTGGATGGTGTGTCAAGCTTGCAAAGGGTGTTTTGCAGGGATAATTGCCTCTGTGTTTGCTTTTGGCTGGAAAAAACTGGCTGTGCTCATTTGCTATTCCTCTGTGCCATGCAAACCAAGTTGAGATAGCTTTACTGTAGCAGGCATGAGGAAAAACAGCGCTGGGCAGCGGTCTAGGGAGGACAAAAGCTGGGGACTTGGGATGTGGCAGCTCACAGAGGTTACTGGTCTTGGTGCAAAGTGGGCAGAAAGAGTCATGCCTCTGCAGTGCCCTTGCTCCAGCCGAGGATGTGGTGAAGCAGTTACTGTCCCCATGAGATGGATTTGTGTTGCCAGTGTGACTGATGGGATAGCACAGCTCCTCCTCTGACAGCACTTGTGGGTTTGACAGGCTTATGAGAAGGGGCCCCAGGCTTGGATTTTGCAGTCTTGCTCAGTCCTTGGCCATGGCTTGACAGCCCTTTATACACATTAAGTAATTTCCTTTACTGCTAAGAAAAAAATTTTTTGGTATTCCTAATATAAGTGAGGAAACTGAGATAGTGTGATGATTCACACCAGAAAAATGAGTCAGTCTTCTGTTGTTAAAAATTCCCTGTCTTTGATGCAGCTGCAACACAAACTTAGTGGAAACCATTTCAGTATTTCTTGTCCTATCAGAGATGAACATTTTGGAGACCTCTGCAATATAAAGTCCTGCCATATATCAAATGTTCCCTGGTCCTCATGATGCCAGCCTTGTTCTTTGCCTCCCTTTGCCTGCGCAGAGTAATGAAGGCAAAAAGTCTTTTTTGGGAGCTCTGATCCATAGCTGATCAAGTGGCTGATGCCTACGTAGGCTGGCTGGTAAATCTGTCTGTGTTAAAAATTAGGAACAGGCTTATCTACTTTAGCTTAGAGGACAGCACATGAGAACTTTCCTCTTTAAACCAGATGTAACCAGACCTGCATCTCTTATAACGTTTCGGCACATGGTTTCCAGAGAAACATGGTGCTTGGCACACTGCAGTGGGCATGCAAGAAATGTCACTGCAACAAATACCCACTATTGTCAGGAATAACACTGAGAGATACGGAGATGAGAAAAACCATTTTGTGATTACAGCTGTTTTTCTCTCCCTTAATCAGGTGTGCAAGGCAGAAGACACTGAGTATGGACGCTTAATAAACTGTGATAGTTTTAATAAATTTAAACATGTTCAGTAGATTTCCCATAAGGGAATTACTCACGAGGAATAAAGATGATTAATGTGAGAATTTAGCTGGACAAAACAGATGGTGCAGCAAAGTGTTTCATGTGTTTCAAAACTGCTCTTATTTGGTGCTAATGAAGAGACTGCAGTCTCCTTGTGTGTTAACTCTCCACTGATTCTGCAGCATCTTTTGATCCCTGTTCCCTCCCTTACTCACTCTCTCCAGGAAGAGTCCATGCTAGCTACTGTATAATAACCAGCCAGGTAAAACAACACAGTTTTTAATGATCACAATGATCCACAGGTGTGCAGAAATTGTGACTCCCCTTGCTAGTCTGGTTTCAGCACCAGACCGAAATCCCTATCGAGCTGCCTTTCTCCCTAAGAGCACATTGGGAGAGGCCTGTGCTGTCAGGGCTTTTTAACAGTCTCACACATGTGCCTTCCCTTCAGTCACCCTTGCCTGGTAAGACATCACTGCTGTGATGAGGGGTGGGGACCAGCATCTCTGTGACAGATCTGTGTAAGACAGTTGCAAGGGCAGAATGGGGACAGCAGCTGCTCTATAAAATCAAGCTTTCCTGGATACCTGAGATAGTCTTTTTCCTTTATCCCCTGTATTAAGCCTGCTGCTCCTGGTGTCAATACAAGTTTTGTTATCACTTTCCCGTGGATCTGGCTTGTGCCTATGCCTGCTGTCTAAAAGCAGTGCAGTGATGGCTCCTCTGGTCAGCCCCCAAATGCCCTGCCATCTCCTGCAATTAACTCCCAGTTTGGCTCCAAGTAGCTCTGCCCAGCCCTGGCATGGAGGTGTTGCCCTGGGCACTGTACCAGGCCAAAGTAATCCAACCACTCCCTTCTCCTGCCATGGGGAATCCTGATTATCCTCTTTCATAATTGTCTACACTGGGGCAAAGCTGAAAGGAGAAGGAAGCCCCAGCAGGATCAATCCTGCTTCCCAAAAAAAGAGCACCATAAGAAGAGTTGTGCTGTGGGGATAAAGAGGCAACTCAAAGGGAGGAGTCCCTCCAGTGGATTTGGCCGGTCAAAATGACCTTTGGGTCTCCACATCCTTGACCTGACACAATCTAGATGATACAAACAAGCATATATTGATTTTTGTGTATGTGGGGTGCTCAGATGTGCTTGGCATGCCCTGGTCTCTGGACAGGGAGTAAAGAATTTTGCAGCGGTTTCAATGGGAATCAAAAGAGCAGCAAGAAGTAAGTACCTTTGAAAAATCCTACCTTCAGTTTACTTTTTAATGGTAACAGAGAACAGATGTACTTCCTGTGTCAGCTAGAGTTTTGTAAAAGATGAGAGACGATACCAAGATCAGATCTTGTGCTTCAAAAAGACTTGGAGTTGTTTTCTTTCTTCCCACACAATCACTCATTGCCAGTTGTCCACACTGGAGAGCAATGAATTAATTTTTTCCTCAAAGTTCATGCTTTAATACTGAACTAAATAAAAAACCAATTAAGTACCAGATGACTGAGACAAGGCTAGGGTTTTTTTCTGACCAATATTTGAACACTAGAAAAAATTGCTGAAGAAAGTAATTATTCAATTCCAAAGCATCCTCTTTTCTAGTATTTAATTAAGTGATGTTCTAAATGATAGCACATCTTTACAGCAGAATAGGGCAAGGGATGAAGCTTTCTTCAACTCACTGCCATGAATATCTTGCTAATTAGAAGAACAGTATTTTCATGCAGCAAGTATTATCTTGTTTTGTAGAAACTCTTCTTGTGTCTGGTGAGGGGAGAAAGAGATGTTTGCATAAACAGGCAGGGACACACAAAGAATTTATTTTGATTCACAAGGTTGTGGTCCACCCTCAACCCAGGTACTTTTTATTAGAGTATTTCATCATAGCTGCTGGGGTTTCCTAATGCGATGATGTCTGAATGGTGTTGCTGTGGGCGAGGTTTTTTGGGGTTGTTTTTAGTTTGCATTTTTAATGATTTATTGAATGGCTGTAACACCAGGGAGAGATGGGGCAAGGGAACTCAGAGTCACTTGTGACAGATTGCTGGGAACAGGATCACCTCTTAGACCTAAAACTGAACCTGGAGGCAATTCAGGCAGTTGCTGCAAAGCCTAACAGAGGCTCATCTACCTGCTGTTTGGTTTAATCACTTGTATAAAACTCCCCAACGTTGTCATGGAATTTTGTGTGACTTGATTACATTAACAAATAACTCTTGCCTGCAGCTGTTTGTCAGCAAGAGGACACTCAGCCTCAAGTCACTCCCTTATGTACTCTTGATATCTCTTCCACAGATACTGCATGTTTTCTTTAATCAGCAAGATGATTTCCTCTAAATGTCACTTGGTCAAATGACATTCCTCATGGTGAAGAACCAGAGAGGGCTGAGGTTGCCTGTGCAGGCAGAAGAGAGGCAAAGGGGCGTGGGGATGCTTTCCCCAGCTCCCTTCCTATAAGGAGGGATGAGTGCTCAGGACTCTGAGAGTCCTTAGCAGATGCTGGTAAAGGAAGAAAGGAGTGTTTTGGGCAGGTTTAGGGGGCTGGTGAAGGTGACAGTGATGCTGTATTTCTTGTGACACGCTAAACAAACATGCCCATCTGAGCTTGCTGCAGGGGTTTTGCAGCTGGGTCACATCTAGCCAGGTTCATCTTCTCTTGGGATTTCTGGCTAGCAGGGGAAAACGTAAACTTTTGCAGGCTATCCTCATCTCCAGACTGTATTTAAAATGAATAACAAAGGGAAGGAAAGACAATAGTCCTGTTTCCTTGATTTTCAGGGAGAGGTGATTCTCTCAGATATTCTCTTAGGCTGTGATTTCTACCTTTTTCCTCTAAAAAATATTTGTCAAGGTCATCCAGATTATTGTCAGACTGCAGTCTAAATGAATAGTAATAATAAAAGGGATTATGCAGACAATAATCATTCTTCACTTATAGTTTATGAAAACTTTCTGCTCCATGGTATAAGATTATTTTTGATTTATTTTTTTAAGTGCCAAGCAGATGCTCCACTGTAATGAGAGGAAACAGAAGTGGAAAACACAGAGGCTCGTACTTAAACAAATGAACAGATGCAAGGAGTGGAAAACAACAAGGTAAACAAATGAGTACTTTGAGTAAACAACCTAAAACAAATAGGAAAAAACCCACAAACAATCAGCCTGTGCCAGTCTGGAGCTGGTATTAATCACTTTCCCAAAGTTTTCACAGATTTCTTATTTATTTATTTATTTATTTTAAAATGGAAGTTGAAAATTAACTTTTCTAGAAATTTTGCAGTATACCTTTGTATGGAAATCCCTGCCACTGCCCCAGTGCTGGTGCACATCTCAGAGTCCAGAAGACAAGGCTGCTGTAATGCTCACTGCTGCCTTCTCACCCTCCTGAAGCAAACTGAGAGGTGGGGAAGGCAGGAGACATGCTAAAGTTGTAACCCAGATTCTGTAGGAGAGTCAGAATAGGGACTCAACATCTTTTGAGTGTTCCGATGGCTCCTCCAAAACTGCAGCTTGGTTGCTGAGCTCCTGGACATGGAAACCCTATGTAAACTCTGCCACCTTTCACCCTAGCAGGCACACACAAAATGCTTTTTATAGACCATAGTAAATAGCTCCCACACCTGTGCTGTTTTCCTGGTGTCTATCATAAGGGCTTATGCATAGCTCTGCACAGATGCTGGTATTGGTATCAGTGCTTCTGCTGGGATGGGCAGAGGAGCAGGAGATGGAATTGCCACTTCAAACTGGACAGGAAAGTCTAGATGAAATCTGTCTCTTGCTAGATGCCAAAAGTCCTTCTCAGTCCAAAACCCCAAGATTGGGAGTTTTCTGTTTCCAGGGACTGACACCAGAAATTTGGATGTGACAGCCCTTCTCTCTGCTCTCTACATCAACTGATGAAAATTGCTTTTTCTGTGTCTTCAGCCTCTGCTCGATGTTTCCTTTTGTCTCTGTTTAAATGTGCATCTGCACAGAAAGGAGTTAGACCCAGGGCTTTTTTGGATCTGCTTTTCTGCAGAGCCACTCTCCTGCCTAACAGACTCTGCCCTGTTCTCCTCTATTAAAGGGCTTTGCATAACACAGACAGCTTTTAGGGAAAACAAGCTCCAAACACAGCTGCTGGTGCATCTGAAAAGGGGATCAGTGTTGAGCATCATGCTACCAATTCCACTGTTTTCTTCCTTGCTGCTGACAGGAGTTGCTGCTGATTGGAATCTTTCTGTGCAGAACTGGGGCCGGCCCAGTCTGGACAGACTGAGCCTGACAGTGGTGTGAACTTGTCCTCTGCCTTGGTGGTAGCTGAGGTAAAGGCAAGTGGAGACAAAGGGAATGGTGAGCTCCAGTCCACACTGTGGCAGGAGAACAGCTGTTACTTAACTCAGGGATGAACAGCTTTTTCTGCTAGAAAGTCCTTCAGTAAAGAGCACATGCTGTAAGTAGCTGATGAAATTCACTCCCTGACATTTCTGCGATAAGAAAAAGATGGGCAGCACCTAATTTCTGAAAAACATTTAGACATTTTTGCAAGTGCTTACATAATTTTAACCCAGTGTCTCATTACCTGCTTTTGAACAAGGTTATTATTCATTCTTTATAAGATCTCCTCCTCTCTCCCTGTCATCGTTTATCTTTCTTAATTAACAAATGGCATCAATTAAAATGTCAGATACGCTCTGCACAGAACATGCCAAAGCCACACTCCGTTGTATGTTGAAATGAGAACATCCCCCTGTGGCTCGGCGGAGATGAGAATAGAAAATCTTGTCTGAAATGCAGTTACTTGCAAGCCCTGCCTGTAAGGAAGGATGGCACTCATCTTGCACAGAGGAGCAGACCTGACAGCCACAAACCTCTCTTCTGAAAATCTACTCACTAATTTAGATGGTTGCCTACTTGGGGTGGGAGAAAGCTTATTGCTTGGCACTTATCTTAAATTATTTCAGCCAACTAGCCCCAGGGCTGGTCAGTGCTGAGTATCTGGGCTCCTAGGAGAGTCATCAGGAGATGAGGAGGAGAGAAGAGCATTACCAGAGCGTGATGCAAATCCCTGGTTTACATACTTATTTTAGGTTAGGATGAATCACCCTCTCCTGTGGTGAGGCAGGTAGCTCTGAGGGAAATGAAGCTTGCCTGAGCCCTGAATCTCTCCTGAGCACAGCATACCCCAGTGACTGCTGTGTCTAGGTGGTTAATTTTTTGACAGCTGAAATTAGCTGAGCTGTTCTACAGTGTTTGGTGTGGCATGAGGGCAGGCTGACTCTTCATCAAGGGATTCATCAGAATGCTTAATCAAAATGTGTTACAGTAAAGGGCATTTAGAGGGCATGATCATAATTTTCTAGGAACAAATACTACTTATCCTTTAGGGCCTAATGGTACAAGCTCTTCAGTGTGAGCACTCAGCTTATTTCAGGTCCATTGTATGAGGCAAACTCTAATTTCTGCTCATGCAGATGGAGCAGAAATGCAATTTGTATAGTCCAGAGCAGGCAGGTCATGCTCTTCCCTCAAGAATTAGTTCATGATGGGTCTCTAAGTGAGCCCCCTACTCCCATTTACCCATGCCCCTGCTCTCCCAGGCAGTCTGCAGAAAAGCATCACCCATTTGACAGGAGGCTGTTGGCTGCCCATTCAGTCTTTGAATCAAGTTTTTTACCTAAGAGTCAGGAGCTCAAACCCTGTTGTGCTTGAGGCTATAAAAATGCACAGTAAGAAAGGAATTTGGAGAGGATTTTGGAAATAATAGTACTGTGCAAAACTGGTAAAACAATTGATTATTCAAATATACAATAGTAACCCAATGCAGGCTTCCAGCTGCCAGTCACAGCAACACCTTCCCCTTTGGTAAGATTTTTGTGGTTTTTTTGCCTGCTGCCATTGTACCATGGTGCCAACACCCAGAAATCCTGCAGGAAGGCCCTCTGTCCCTGCTCCATGCTACAGTAGGTCCCAAAGCAGAGTGCAGTTTTCCATGTCCCAGGCAGTACAACGAGACCAGAAGGAAGTACTTTGCTGTTAAAACACAAACTGGCAGATTAGATGGCTCCTGCTTCCCCCAACCAAAGGGCAGGCAGAACTGCAGGGCAACATTCAAGCTTCAATACTGACTTATCAGAGGAAATCCAAAGCTCAGTAATTGCATTTTTTAAAAACCCTAAGTGCGATTCATGGGATGTGCACGCACCTTGAGGGATCCGTGGCACTAAGCCAAGGTCAAGAGAGGCGTTCTCAAGATAAATGCTGCTGTTTTATCTCGATTCAAATTTGGCAGTGGCAATGTGTGTGCCTAGTGGGCTGCTGCTCCTGCCTTTCTCTTCCATACCTCCCCTTGCTCTGCATCTCTTGCTCAATGAAGCTTGACTCAGGTGAGGCACAAATAATACAATTCAGTTCACGCATAGGGCAAACAAGGCAGTGTTTGTGTTTGCTGGCAGAAAATAATTCTGATGCACAACTCCCACATCTGTTTATTTCTTAAGCTATGCATACACTCAATCCATTTCCAGTAGGTGAGAGCCTAGGATTTAGGAAATGTCCTTGGTTTGTTTGGTTAATTCATTTGATAAAAGCTTGGTTCAAGAAGGCATCTTCACTCAGCAAAATGCCAAAGTTTGTACTTCAAGCAAATGCAGAAATCTTGCTAAATAGAAAAGGATTTGTTAGGTGTGTAATGGTAGCTTTGTGCTTAAAGATTTAGCTAACTATTAAACAGATGCTTGGATGACTTTCTTGAATGGAAGTCTGAGAGGGTACTGCAATAGGAAAATATCCCAAATCTGGGTTGGTAAGCTGTCTGGGGCACTGGGTGGGTGAAACTGTCTGTGAATGGCTTCTGGTCTGTATTAGGGAGGTACTGATATGCTGCAGATGATAATTTGCCAGTTGGGGTGACTCAAAGCCTTTTTTTCTGCAAGATGTGAAAAACACCTTGGAAACAACAGCATGGGGTAAAAAAAGCCTTCAAAACTTTACACAAGTAGTTGTGGGCTCTAAAGTGACTGCTGCCAGTAAGAAAAGAGCTTTTAGAGCTTCAACATCTGCTTGGTCCTCGTTAGTAGTTATGCTAGAAATTATTAGGAAAAGCAAATAGAAAATCCCCCCAGGCTGCTGTTTAAATACATGGTGTTTTTACATCTTGAGTGCTGCCTGAGATTTGTTTGTCTGGCTCAAAAATGATCTAGCAGATCTGGGTAACCTCCAAAGCAAGGCAAGAAGGATTATCAGTAGTATGAAACAGCTTTCTCTAAGGGGTGATTAAATGGTCCAAGATTGCTCAATGTGAGGAAAAAAAAAAAAAGGTGTCTGGGCGGGAAGATAAATGGGAAAATTGTAGAAGTTAGGAGTATGTTGGAGAGAGGGAAGTTGGTTGGTCTTACAACTCAGGAGTACAGAACATCAAATGAGATTATGGAGTAGCAGTCATGGTACAAACAGAAGAAACCTTTGGATTTTTTCTGACAGTGGTAAATTTTGTTGCCAAAATCATTGCCAACATGGGATCAGATCTTGAATTGTCTTTCAAGCTGGGGAGCAAGAACTAAAGTTTTCAGAGGGGAGGATCCTCTAACAGAAGAGGGTACAAAAATGTCCTGAACCACCAAGGAAACATCCTTTTCAGCTAGAAAACTAGGTCCTTGCTGTAAACAGAAAAGGAGTCTTGTGATCTTACCCAAGGATTTAGGAACCCCCTTATTAAAACTAGTTATCATTTACCTAACCTAATCTTCTGGATAGAAACCTATTATTGACAGACATGAACCATCTTCTAAATTGCTAGTCTTAATTTATTCATGACTTAACTAAAAGTGTTTGCTCTTGTACCAACCTTAACCCTTAGCATGAGAGGCTTTTCTTTCTCCCCTGGTGTTTATTGTCCTCATATATTTTGTAAAATTGCAGAAAAACAGTGTTACAGGGAAACATTCATGGTGAAGTAGTCCTTACCCTCACTTCAAAGCCAATCCAGTCATCCTGACAAAATTCCTGATTGATATTTGTGTAACCCCTTTATGAAGACATTGAGCAGAGAAAACATCCACGCTGAACTTGGCAGGTGCATGCTGGTGTTTTGCTTCTCCACCTTCACATTCAGGAACAGAAAATGTGCTGCTTCATTTTTAACTTCAAAGGGCAGAATTAAAAGAGAATGTGGAAGACTGAAAAAGCTTACTCTCTAGCCATCTAGGCAAACCAGACAGGAATAAATACATAAAAGGAAGAGTCAAAAGTGTCAAATTCTTGGATTATAGCATAAATGCTTTAAGCAGAAGCTCAGGGTAACTGTGTGTTACCCATGAGGAAAAAAAAATAAATAAAAGGATTACAGTCAAATGGTGTAGTAAAAAAAGCCACAAATGAAAGCTAGAAATGATATTTCAGCACTCATGTGCACACAAAAAAAGACATGTCTAAATTCTGGGAAGTTAAATGCTAAACCCTGAGAAGAAGAGCCATTGGGAAATAAAAGGGGGAGAGGGGGGTGGGTATGGAGCTGAGCCTGTTAAATGCACTTTCCACCTCCTACATACAGCAGAAAAAGGGATGTTGCTGTCAGTACTGTAGGGATAATAAATGATTGAGGCACAGTCAGGGGCACCCAGAGAGGATCAGACTATGTAATAAAAAGGCATTAAAAAATTCACTTTGAGTCAAGTAAGGGATCTTTCTCATATTGTAACATCTTTTTCTGGGATGCTTTTCTGACAATCTAACTCTAATTAAATTACTGATAGAAAAGGTTTCCAAGTAAATTAGAAGGAAGAATAGTAACCAATTGCAAAAGCTAACTAATATTCACACAAGAAGTGTCAAGGAATGTAAGTATGAAAGTGTTGACCTGACAGCTCTGTTCTTTTCATGTACTCTTTAAATAGCTCTTGGTACCACAGGGATGGAAAGTGGTAAATTTAACAAATATTTTTGAAGTAAAGTCTTGGAGCATCTGTTGTAAACTGTAATTAAGAATGGAATGAATAGGCATTTGGATAAGTTGCTCCAGTAAGGATAAAAAACAACTATGCAATTTTTATAAAAAGAAACCATTACCATACAAATCTATTGAAGCTGTCTGCATTATGTATTAATAACAAGAATCCGATCAATACAAAGTAACAGATTTTTTAAATCTGTTGAAAGTGATTCTCTGACCAGTCTTTTAAAGATACCAAGGGATGATAGAAAAGGTTAGGTAATTTGTATATCTTGTTCTTATGTATTAATTGTTTGTAATTCATTTATTCCAATACCTTTTTTTTTCTCTCTTAAAAGATAAGTAATGAAGTGAAGAGGTGATGAGAGGCTATACAATGCTCCTAGGACCTGGTATGTTCTGTGTAGTCACAGGTGATTGCAAAAGGAGTGATTAGGAAGAAGTAACATTTCCTGGTATTTTCATGCTAGTCTAGAAACACAAATCTAAACTTGCCATTGAAATATTGAAGACATTAAATAACTGGTTGATAAAACAGCAGAGTTCAGTGTCAATAAACACAATGCAATACAATGGAGAATGGTGTTAAGTATGTGTACATAATAAGGGGCTTAGGTGAAATATTTTTCAGGAAAAAGAGAGAGTTCATGGAAACAACAGCCAAAAGTTTTTTTTCACCTCCCCTCTTCCATTGAAAGAAATTTTTAAAAATCCTTCTAAGAAGGCTGTAGATCCTGCTAGGTTTCAAGCTCCTTCTTCCAATATCCTTCATGTTATAAGAGTGCAGACCCATAGTATTGTAGTGCCTTTATGTCTAGGACAGCTTTGCATTTTCCTAGTCCAAACTGCTGAGCTCTTCAATTTTGTTGACTACCACATCTTTTTTCCCTAGTTTATCAAAATTTACCAGTCCACATTTGGAAACAGAAAACTGTAGATGTCAAAGTGAAACACTCCATCTGGGCAGTGGAAGTAATCAACTGCAGGGAGAGATTGCCCAAAGGTGACAGCAAACCATCCTTCACATCAACTTTTTTGATCGAGATCAAACTCCTCTGCTCTGAGGTCAGTGTTGGTTCAGAAGCAGGACTTTGGGCTTCACACTGGCTGAACTCCTGGACTCCACACTCCCCACCTCAGCTCTCCCAGTGCCTCTTTCCTCACCATCATCTCTACTGTACATGCACTTCTCTCCGACAAAACACTGCTCAAACCGTATTGAATTTACTAATTAGGATAGCAGTTACTAATTAAGTTTAAATTCCAATGTACCAATCAAATTTTATTTCCTAATTGTGCTACATTATCACTAATTAGAATAGCAGTTCTTACTTAATGGATTATATTTAAATTAAGATGTCTCCATCCAATGTTTTTTCCTACTTACATTTTAACTAATTGGTACTGCAATTATTTAGTTACATTGAAATTGAAAATATATCAGGCTGGTAGGGAATCCTATGATAGTTTGCTTACGTCTGTATGATGCTAGTAGGAATGATTAAGATACAGTCCAGTTAATTAGTTCTGGAATCAAAACAATTTCCTAAATGTTTGAATAAGAAGTGAGTGTATGCTAGCCCCTTGTCACAGCATTAAGGAGGAGCTTATTATGGGCTCAGTAAAATCTAACATGGTTATGGGTACTAATCAGCTCAGATTCTATCTGCAAATGTTTGGGCAAAGCTTCAGGAGATTATTTAAACATATACCTATATTTAGGCATGTCATCCCACATTTCTGAATCAAAGTCTGTTGATTACTACTTGTCAGCTCTTTACTGATTCCAAGATCCTGTGATTTAAGGTTGGAAGGGACCACTGGAGGTCATCTGGTCCAGCCTCCCTGCTCAAGCAGGTTTCCCTAGAGCACTGTGCTCTGGATTGTGTCCAGATTGTTCTTGAATATGTCCAGTGAGGGGGACGCCACAACTTCTCTGGGCAGCCTGCTCCAGTGCTCTGTAACCCACTGTTGTTCAGGTGAAACTTCCTGTGCATCAGTTTCTGCTCATTGCTCGGTACCACTGAGAAGAGTCTGGTTCCATCCTTTTGATATGGTCTCTTCAGTTAATTGCATACATTGATAATGTCCCTCTCAATCTTCTCTGGTCCAGGCTAAACTGGTTCAGCTGCGTAGTTGTTTCTCCTAAGAGAGGTTTTCCAGTCCCCTCATCATCCTTGTCACACTCAACTGGACTCACTCCAGGAGCTCCACGTCTCTCTGGTCCTGAGGAGCCCAGAACTGGGCACGGCACTCCAGATGCACCTCACCAGGGATGAGCAGAGTGGCAGGATCACCCCCCTCAATCTTTTGTCAATGATCTTCCCAGCGCACCCCAGGATACCATGGGCCTGCTTGGCCACCAGGGCACTGCTGGCTCATGGATGGGTTGCTGTACACCAGCACCCCCAGGTCCTTTAATACAGAGTTGCTTTCCAGCAGGTCACCCCAGCCTGTGCTAGGGTTATTTTCTACCAGGAGCAGGACACTGCACTTACCTTTGCTGAGTTCCAGACTGTTCTTTGCCCACATCTCCATCCTCTCGAGATCCTGCTGAAGGGGTTGCACATCCCTCTGGGGAATCAGCCACTTCTCCCAGCTTTGTGTCATCAGTGAACTTCCTGAGGGGGCCTCTGCCCCTTCATCCAAGTCATGGGTGAGCAAGTTAAAAAAACTGGGCCCAGTATTGACTCCTGTGAGACACTACTAATGACAGGCCTCCAAGTGGACCTGTGCCACTGATCACAACCCTGAGATATTCCATTCAGGCAGTTCTCAACCTGCCAGTGTTTTTGTCATGGCTAAGAGAAAAAGGGCTTTGATGTGTTACTGACCATGCTGTACCCTGTTCTGTAATGCCATCCAAACAGATGTTGGTAATGCTGCACAAAGACCTATGCCAAGTGCTGGCAATTAGCAAAGAACTAGAGAGTAGCCTTAAATCATAGATACACATCACAATCCAGAACAGAGGCTTATTACCAAGCTAGCTAGAGCATGGAGAGGGAGGTATAATGACTTAGCTGATCTATAACAGGTTAGCAACCTTCCTCCTAATAGGGGATGTTAAAGAGAAACCAGCTAGATAAAATAAATAAATAAATGAGGTAAAATTAAAGTTAAATTAGAAGGAGAGGTTATGGGTGCTTCACAGGCAGAAGGTCTCATTAAAAAATGTCATTAAATGCAAAGTTTTGTATCCTTGTATACTTCAGCAATATCAGCTCATCTCAGGGTAAGTTTCATAAAAGGTTCATAATCAGCAATACCTTCCTCTTCCTCCCAGCCTATGCTTTCTGGGCTTTACAGAAGCAGACTGGAACTCCAGAGAAAATCCTTTAAGAGAAATACAATCCTTTTAAAAATCCTGCAGCATGTGAAGATAAATGCAGAAGAAAAGATATCAGAAAGTCAGATTGTCCTCATATTAGAAAAGATGGAGTCCTCATATCAGAAAAGATGGAGTTTTGAAAGTCCTGTAACAGTCAATGTCATCAAAAGCTCCTGGTGTATTGAAAAAGAGCAGAAAATGTCAATGGAAAACTACTTAATAGAGGCAGAAGGATCAGTTTGAGAGGTAAGAGATGATAAGCCAAGCTAGCAATGTATGTTTGAGAGACTGATTGTGTCCTTCATTGTAATGCAGCTATAGACATGAAGGCAGATGCTGTATGATTATTCTTTAACAGTGAACTATGAGGGGATTTTATCCATTTTCTTTCTAATTTACTCTGACTTTGTAAAACCCTGGTACTCCAAGCTCTGCTCCAGCATGCTAAGGACTCCTTTCTGTACAACGTGAACAAATGATGAAAGACCTGGGCTGAATTTTTCCATCTGTGTAACTTTAAGGCAGAATGCGGAGTCTTTTTCCCAACAAACTTGGATGGCTTTTAGAATGTAGCTGCTTTTGACTGAGATGGGGAACCCAGCTGAGAGTCATGGCCAGGCAAATTTCTCAGAGGTGGGTCAGCTCCAAATGGAAACTACAAATCTGCCACTGGGTGAATACCCAAGGGATGCAAGCAAGCATTTTTGGGCTACTCATTCTTATTATCCTCGTAATTAAGCCCCCTCTGGCTTAATAAGTAAGAGAAACAAGGGGACACCTTGGGTTAGATACACAACTGGTAAAATTGCATGGAGATATCCTGATTTACTGCGGTGGTACCTGTGCCATACCAAAGAGATGATTTCATGGCCTGCAATTCAATAACCACCTTTGATGCTTACAAGAGCAAGTTAAACTCTCAGCCAAACCATACAGGGACCAGTAAGAATATTTCTAATTGAGTTAGTTGCTGTGAGAATATGAAGTCATGCCACATCATAACCTTTTTGAGATATGTATTGCTTTTAGCTGTGTTTCCACATATTTCTGTTTTCTTAAATTCATGGGATTAAGCCACTAGCTTTGGATGAAGAAAAAGAAGCAGGTTCAGACCCTTGCCCTCTGAGTTGCAGTTATCCAAAGAGAAAAATTGCCCTGATTCAGACCAAAGAATAGAAAGAAGACTTAGATGAATGCTGTAGCCATAAGCCTGCATGCAGGAAAAGATTAAATTTTGTTTAGTATGAAGGTGAAGGAACCCAAAACGATGGGGTTCCGTTTTTACAAAAATTACCCAGCAGGGTCTGGTCATGCTCCACACTATAGCTCAAGACCTTCAGACCTACCATGAAATGTGCACAAGCTTCCTGTCTGGTCAGGTTTATATTCAAAGCATTATCTAAATCTAGTGTACAATAGTGCTCATGCTTTCTTATATAAAAGCAGGAAGGTACAACTGAGTATAAATGGTATGAAATCAGTAGGGAAGCAGTACTGTTAGAAGCTCTGATTTGCAAAATCTGAATTTCAGAATGTACTGTTTTTCTTCTGAGTAATTTAAAAGGTTCTAAAGAATTATGCAAAGCACTGTGTGTGTGTGTAACTATGATAACTATGACAAACTAGTTAGCAAATCTGGGGAGATGGTGTTTAAGTTAGACAGACTGAGTTTACACCAAATTTTATTTTACTGTAATTCTGGTGGAGAAATGTCTTCTGATCCTTCTATGAAATTCTTCCAGCACAGCCTCCACAGCACACAGATGGGAATTCATTTGCTAAAAGGACAGCTGGCAGCAAAGACCATCCTGAGCTTTGTGGTCTATGTCTCTTCAGGAGACATTATTATGGCAAACACTCCCTCTGTGCTAAGACATTTAAATCAGTCTTCCCGGCAATGTTAAAAATGTAAAGTGTGCATGATTATGAAATATAACTGTAGAATGACTTTCATGTTTAAAAAGCAGAAGAATGTTTTCCAGCTGTGGCCAGTAAAGTGTCAGAGTATGATATTACTCTCAGCATTCATTTCTGAGGGCAAAACTATTCCTGCTTCCCTCACTCCCTCTCTGAAGTGTTCTCCTCCACACCTGATGGTCTCTGTTGTATGAGACAAGTCTTCACTATTCATTAACTACTGAAACTGACTGAGAAATCCAGACCCAGAAAGCAGTGCAGCACTAGCAAAAATTCTCCTATTTCTTTCACAGGGACAACATGTTCATAGATATAATCCAGACAAAAATCTCCTGCAATCCAGATAAAAATCTCCAGGGCAGTTTTGCTGAAGATAAGAGAAATATTCCTCATAGGAACACAGCAAACACCTGCCAACTTTCTGACTGAGAAGAAGGTCATAAAGCCAGTATAACTCAGAAAAGCACAGGCATATATAAGCATGAGAATGAGAGGTGAGAATTAAAAACAGCTTTTGTACATATGGGAGTGGAAAATAGCTGAATAAAACAAACTCAACATTAATGCCAGTATGCTTTTCTGCCTAACAAAATGCAAAGCCATATGTGTGGAGCAAAAGAAGATGGCCACACTGATTTCCAGGGCTGGAAGAAAAGCCGGAAGGAAAAGGAATGGAAAGGTGTCATCGAGCAGCAACTACTGCATGCTTCCAGGATTTCTGAGACCATAAAGAATATGAGAAGGTGTAGGACAAGAACAAGATTGCATTGTGATTGCTTTGTGATGCGTTTGCTTTCAGTGAGTACTCAGAGTAACAGCAACACAATTCTGTGGATTGAAATTCAACCAGCGACACAACCTAGTCACAGACAGGTCAATACTTTTGCTGTCATGGATAACAGATGTTCTGTCCAAAGGGGCCAGGAACCATCTGCTTATGTTCTGATCTACACAGCTCCACAACCTGAGAGAATAAAGAACCTGGAAGCCTAAAATGCTGCCTCTCTTGTCCATTAAAAGTCTAACAAAACTTCCCCTAGCAAGAGCAATTTCTCTGAGCCTCTCAGTCCACTACTTGGTTGTAGCTGCATTTCTGCAGATCTGTCTTTATTATTGCTTTCTGCTGCTGAAGGTTTATTCTTCCTCATACCTTGTTTATTTGTGTTATTTTTGGACTCAGTTATATAATATTCTCCATGGTTTTCCTTTACCAAGAGTGTGAGTTTGCCTTGCTCTTTTCCTGATGACCTTTCCTGACCATTCCTGACCACTGGACAGCCTCAGGCCATCCTTATTGCTCCGACATCGGGCCTCAGCTGCACCTTGGTCAAGGTATTGGATTCTCTTCTGGGTTAGAAGGTCCTCACTCAGCTGCAATCTCTCCATCCACCCTAGTGATCCTTATCACATAGCTCCAGAAGCCATATTAACTTAAATGGGTCAAAAGAAGAGAGTAGACATATGAGAGGTACCTGCAGTAGTTAGAAATTAGATGAAAGGCCCACAAGATCCAGGAAGATACATCGCATATTCTTTCTGGCTGTCAGTTCTCTCAAGTAGTTTGTGTAACGACGTCTCAGCAGCCAAAAAAAAGGAGCATCTTTTTTTTTTTGTGTCATCCAGTGCTTGTTAATGTAATACGTGTGCTGGAAGTGTTATGATTATTTATTACTGAACTAAGGGAAACGTTGTGTGAGTCTGTCAGGCTTTCAGGAATAGCTTGCACTCTTGCACACGCCTTTCCCTTATGTACACTTTGGCACCTTTGAGTGCATTGTTTTTGTCTGTGCTTATTTTAAACTGAGAAGCTTAAAGAAATGCAGCACCAGTCACAGGGGAAAAGGGAAACCAGTTATTTACAGCATCGAGCAGTTAAGCTTTCAGGATGGTTATGAGCATGTTTAGTGGCAAGCAGTGCCCTAATTCTGCGAGTTCTTAAGGACGCCCTGCACTTGACACATTGGGCAAGGGCTGCTCTTGGCCCTGTCTCCTCCATGCCACCAGGGCTGTCTTTGAAAGGACATTTGTGCTCAGAACAGATGTGTGAGCTATGAGTCTGGGCTCGGGCATCACTGGATGTACCTCGACACCATCCAAGACCCATCTGGGTGCACAGCTGGCAACTTCATGTGGTGCCAGGATGGTGAGCCCGTGGGGAGGAGAGCACCTTCTCCTCCATCTGGATAGACAAGATGGTCTGCAGAGTGCAGAAGGGTTTGCCTGAAGGCGTCTGTTGTGGGGTTGTTTGCAGATATGAGTCTTGTCTGAGAGGATACAGGACTACATCATGCTGCCAAAAAGCAGAAAGCTACAGGTAACTTCTGATCTTTAAAAGGAGGCTATTTGTCATGGGAAATAATCTATGGAGGCTTTGTAGCAAGTGCTCATTAATTCTGTCAGGTTAGTTAGGTTCTAGCCATCAGGGATTTTTCCTATTTTTTACTGTCTTATTTCCCCTTCCAGCACAGATTTGTCCTTTATTTTTTCTTTTTTTTAACATGAGAAGTGTTTTTCTAGGATGCTACACACATGTGCACCGAAGGTGTGCTGGTTTTGACTTTAGTTGGTATT